>CP045891.1:29150199-29184090 GCA_013387185.1 Caligus rogercresseyi
TAATCTCTTCTTGGTAGGGTCCCGTATAAAAGTAAATAAAATCCTTACTTGCGTAATTGTATATTAAAAAATCAGCCGAATAACAATTTTAGATATTCTAAAATTTCTTAACCACATATATGCACTCTAATAAAAACTGTTTTGATGTCTCCAGCGAATCCCCGCAAAAAAGCTAATCTTTCTCCGCTGTTGGTCCCATATATACTACCAAAAGTCAATGTGTGGTAAGTACTCTGTATTTTAACCAATATAGAGAGTGATTTAACATTTTTGATTTAACCCGAATATTTACTGGTGTTCGCAGCCTGTATCTTCTTTTCTCCTCTCAAATTGACTTAAAAATACTTTTTGAATTTTTATCACTAAAAAATGTCGGAGTTCCTTTCTACTAATTAGTTTTATAAAATTATAAAAACTATTTCTTGGACCGAACTCCCCTTTCTTAAAATTAACCCATTTTAAAACATTCATCCTCTCCAGTTTTTCTTTGCTGTAAAATCATTTATTTCATTAAAAACATCCCCAAGGCCAAACCTATTTTTTTCCAAAAAGAAGTATAAAAAAAAGGATAACCTCCCATTCCCCAACACTGGTTGACCAACAGTTCCTTTTTTGTTGTAATAAATAACTGTTAACTCCTTTATTGATCGCACTATTCTGATACCAAAAAGAGGGCTATCTATTCTTGTTTATATATTTTTTTAAAGTGTAATTATGATACTATCTTTTATCATCTTTATATAAAGTCCATTTGAAAAAAAAATAGACAATATACAAGTCTTGTATTTTGTCATATTTTATTAATAACGGTGCATACATTTGTAAGTACTTATCTTAAACAGTAATGAACGCAGTTAAACTTTTATCCTTTTTGCAAAGTTTTAAAAGGTATCCAACTTACATAGAAATAAAACTATGAAATTAGTGTTATTATCTGGTCGCAGCTCCCAGGTATGCAGATTTTAAATTAAGATGTTGCAGGAAGATAATACCAATGGACTTGCACAATCGACCAAATCAATATCTTCCTACAACAGCACTTCTACATTAAAAGTCTTAATTCAAATAATCACAATTTTTAAAATGAACATTAAAAATTTACATAATGATTAATTCTTATTTGTTTTGTTACTTTTTATTACACTTTATTTAGTGCATTTATATTATTGTTGCAAGAGTTCAATGTATAACCTACGTATTTACTTGTTTATTGCTATGCATAGTTTTATATAGACCACAACTTCTGTTTATTTTCAGCAAGCAATAGGCTTAACTATAATGTTTATATTATGTATGTTTTTACTATACTTGTGGGCGTTCGCACCTTAGCGTTCGTTCGTTTTATTTTTTTAGCTTTTGTTATTTCTTTTACCGTTTCATCCGTTTGTTTCAAAAAATAAAATTATTTCCTATTTCAAACTTGAAAAAAATCCATAATTAAAAAAAAACATCCTCACTTTATTCCAAGAATGACTTGCAGTAATTTCAAGTGGACTTCTTTTTTTGTAAAAACTTCTTCACTTTTTTATGAACTGACATAGGAATATTGATTGAACTTATTTTAAAAATACGTGACACACTTTGAAAACAATATAAATTTAACGGACGAACGCCACCCCCCCCCCCCCCCCAAAAAAAAAAAAAAAAATTGTTCGTATGTTCATTTATATCAGTTCAGGTGTTCGATTTTGAACGTATACGTTTTTTCGTTCAATCCACAACCCTGGTTTTTTACGCAATTTTTTACGAAAAAGTTATCCCTTTTAAAACAACTGTCCCTTTGTGAACTTTGTGTATCGTTAACACAAGTTGAGTTTGAATTTTTTAACGTTTATAGTAAGTTGAAAAATATAAAAATATATACTTTTATCGTTACTGCAAGCTTTAAAAAAAAGCTATACAGACACCACGGATGAAACCTTAGACATACAATAATATTGGTATACCTTGTAAGTTAGTCAGATTATTGACAAATATCATAATTTGTAGCTTTGCCAATTGATTTATCTTTAAAAAAATATATCTATTCAAATTACTCATCATTTGCATGCACAATCTAAGACCAACCAAAATTGGATTTTAATAATATTTATCTCATCACTTGTCACAATTTATTATTAATAACTTCCTTTAACTTCATATGTATTTTAGAATATATATCATTTAAATGTGGTTTTGGGATTTAAAGACGCAAAAAATAAAAAAAATATTTATTAATGATATTTTTTTTAAAATTCATTTGTATTTTGGATAAATTCAAGAATTTTCTTTAGCAAAATTGTTATTTGAACTATTAGGACTTTCGTTCCAAAAAATAAAAATATATTTATGTAATGATATTAAAAAAAATCATTTGTATTTTGATTCAATAATTTTTTTAGCAAAGTTGTTATTTGAACTATGATGACTTTAGTTCTTTAGGCTGAATGTATTGATTAAATATTTTCACCTAGTATGTCAATATAACAGAAAATAATGAGTATAGTATTTTGCAAGTCGATCTTTTGACTGCACAAAAATACACTTATAATTACGTCATCCTACAAAAAGTTTTTAAGAAATAATCACTTAAAAAACTAGTATTTAGAATTTGTTTTTTTACTGCCAGGTCACGGACAGAATATATATCTTTATTCTGTAATTGTGTTATAAAAGCAACAATCAATCATAATTGATTTTATTTTATCAACAGAACATCAGGAGTGAAAAAAATATGATACCTACATAGGTCAGGGACATTCAACTAAAATTCGGCGAGTTAGATAAAAAATCCAAAATATAAACATATATATGTTGTAATGGTATACATCTGGAATGCAGATATTTGATTGGCTCGGTGGCATCATAAGGGATGATGGCTTACTCGCATGCAATTGGTCAGCTAAACCGATGGCATCAGGGCCAGAAAATATGCAATGACTACAAAAAAAATACTCTTGAATAGTTTAAAATTCCTTAATGATTAAATTTTAATAAATCTGGGTCTTTAGAGGACGGAGATTGGGTCTTCCAGTCCCTTCTTTATTCTTGTTCACAAAGTTAGCCTAATCTCATACGTTTCTGATCGATAGTATATAGCGGATTCGGGTGAATAGAGTCGCTGGTTTCTCCTATTTCTAGTTCATTGACAACTGATTTTCCCATGAAATTCAAAGATAGAAAAAATCCTTAAGCAAAGGTCTGAACAACATAGGTATGGATTTGTATCGGGGGTTGAGGGGCTTTGATATTAGTCAATATCAATATCTAGTCAATATAAAATAAATGTCTGCATATGTTTAAAAAGTCTTCTGGTCCAGACTTATTATTATTTTTAATGGATCCAACGGTTAGAGGTTTATTGATAAATTTTGAATCATCTATCCTTTTAATATAAATATATATATATATCCAAATTTGACAATAAATTATAGATATTAATTAAAAAGTATTTTTTATTCAAAAATAATAAAACTTGATAAGAATTTTTATACTTAGGTTTTTCCTTAAAATAATGCAAAATACCATAAAATCTAGAATATATTCATAGCTTATATACTTGTAATATCTATGTTATTTCCAAACCAAAATTACTAAGAATAACATTTTTATTTCCAAAAGTAAAAAAATTATTGTAAGTTGATTAAAAAAATTGTAATCATGGAAAATCAGACTAAAGATCAGATTAACACTGTTAAATTGCTCCATGACGAAGAATCATATCTAAAGCCACATATTTACTTTATGTTAGGAGGCCAACGTCATCAGTCAAGCAGTATTAATGCTTTCCCTGACATTTTACTGTCATAAAAACTCGCCCAAATGCCATATAAATAAAAATCCTCACAAAAATGTTATCTTGATATTTTATATTTCTTCATGATAAGAACTGTTTCAAATTTTGAGAATGGGGTGTTAAATAGTAGATATATATTGAAATATTAAATATTTTCAAGACAAATAATGGCAAAAAAATAAATATTCATATAGTTGTGGGATTTTTTTCTCCTCTTCATGATCGTCACATTTCTCATGATGATCTTCGTCATCTTCGTCCGGTATCCCGTCACCGTCATCATCGGTATCTTCGACATCGGGAATTCCGTCATTGTCATCGTCCTCATCCTCTAAAATAATAATAAAAAACATTAATTCAGAGATCGAAAGAACATATATTTAATAATGACTTTTGCATTTTGAAAGATATTTGCGTAACAAAATATTTTTTGCGTGTATAATATATGCCCTTTTTTCTACAACAATGATATATCAATGTGTAGTTAACACTATATTAATATTAGCTAGTAATCTAATGTCATATATCTGCATAATACAATAAGTATATTAACTGACAAAATATCAACTTAAAGTTAGACCATAATTACTATGATGACGCTGTTTAAATATAAATAAAATGGACTTTTATAACTCTTTGTTATTGTCAACTTTTTAACAATATTAAATTATAATTAACAATTATAATTTTTATATTACATCTTAGTCGAAATATGAAATAAAAGTGATATTTGTAGAAGCACATATATTTTATGAATTATATTAATGACGTGTAAGTCATAACATTTCATCAGCAAAAACATTTTAGTAGATAAGCCCTAAGCATACTTGTTTGAAATCAAGCCTTACAACTTAAGAAATATCTGTGATTGTCTAAATGATTCAAATATATAATAAATTAGTTTCACTAAGTATAATTGTTATCATATTGGAATGGCATTGATGATCTAGCGTCATCCATCAGATAAAAAGTTTTTCTCAGAGAACAGTGGATTTAAATAAATCCTCTTTTTTAGAATAGAAAGAATAGTTCCACCTACCAGCATCGGGGATACCGTCACCGTCCGTATCTTTAGAAGCGTCTACGCTTTCAAAGAAAACGGCAACTTGAAGGAACGCAAGTCCCAAAATGATGGCACCACCACTTCATAGTTCTATTGAAGAAAATATATGAATACAAAATTTGAAATAATGTTTTTAATTAAAATATGTTTTTACTTACAACTATTCCGGGAAGAATGAAAATTCTTTCAAAAGTGGAAGTGAAAATAGGTTCATTAATGTTGTTGTTGTTATTATTATTATTATTGAGTGTATGCGTGTGTTCAAGTGGAAGGTGGTGGGCAGTGTTTCGGCAGAAGCTCTTCTATTTCCTGGCAAGAAACCCACTTCCCACTTTTTGAAAGCAAAATAAAATGAAGCACCCATTTTCCCCGGCTTGATTCTTCTTTACGTACTGCTTCTCTGCTTTGTTATAGGTCATGTTTCTAAGTGTACATAATATTGTGGATGGAGTTTGTGTATAAATGCAGATTCGGGAGTCTTGTAAAAATGATTTCTCGCTTTTTGTGGGTTTGATTGAAGCAATAATAAACACTTATTAATGAGCAGGAAATATGCTATCAAATATGTGGAATGTCATGGGCTTATATTGATCGAGTATTTGTTGTTTTGAAGAAGCGAAATGATGTATTATATTAAACGTTATTAAGCATTTATCAAACTATTTGTGTATGTAATCTATTGGTGCATAATTAATAGTACAATTTAAATACTTTTGTCTTGTAGCTTGGATAAAAAAATACATAGAAATACATATTTTTGGAGAGAAGAAATAACCTAAAATATAATGTACTGATAGAAGTGATAAATAAACACAAAACTTAATAATACTGGGTATCCAATTCTATTGTTTGAATCTATTTAACGTGACGTAAGTTAGTGTTATCGTATATTTATTTGGGCTTGGGATTAATTTATACCATAGAGATATAAATATATAGATAACTTATTCGATTCTTCAGAGGATCAATTTATTGTGCCCAATATAAGTAAATCTTTCTATCTCTATGATCAGCTTACGATGACGTAGTACAAATTATTTTGGTTTATTGGGCATAGGTGACAGCTGAACGATGTTTCTCTGCTATTGAAGGAAATAAGCTCTCTATTTCTCAATACTTGATACCTGACTGAAATAGAAAAAGAGCTGTCGATTAGAAAGCATAGAGACATCTTTCTTGTATCTCTCTGGTATGTCTTTATGATAGTATCAAAATAATCCCAGACCTCTCCCTTTTTTCTATTGGTAATAAGCTGTTTCTATTATTATTTATAAACTTTTTGAACTCTGTATCAAAGTTCCTCCTCCAGAATATAAGAACTTAAGGTTTAATATAAAGCAATAATAATAACACCAACAGCTTAATAATAATAAAAATAGGGGAGAGGTTTGTGATTAATTTGATACTATAATATCAAAGAGATGCAAGAAAGATGTCTCTATGTTTTCTAATCGACAGTATTTTTTTATCTTTCTGTCATGTCGGGTATAAAGTAATCCTTGCCTTATTTTTGTACGACTCAGTGACTAATCAATCCTATTCCCCTTTAGGAGAAACTCAGTGACTTCAGACAAGTCCTTATTCCTATTGAGGAGGGGCTTCGTATGTGAAGTCACATTGTATACATTCATACAATGGGATAAGATGTCTATAATAACCGTAGTGTTTTTGGGGTTTTCTTTGAAATCTTTCATTTCTCTCAAATTCGTTTACTTCATTGCATAATTCGCTTCAAGTTTGTTCATTTTCCATCTTTCCCTTAATACTCTTATTGTGGACCGTTAACGTAATTTTTTTTTTAACAGGATGAAAAATGAGAAGGACAAATAAATGTATTTCTAAAACATGTTTGAAAGATGAAATGCGATTGATGAAAGAAAAATCAAAAAATAGTCTCGTTTTGTACGCGAATCAATCTGGTTTAAAATTCTTGGGGCGAAACATCATCTTATGTCGTAGCATTTTGTTCTTCCAAGGTCCTTTTTGAATATTTTCAAAGATATTTATGAATAAACGAGTTTTACTATATTATTATTGATTATTATATCAATCAATTAATTCTAACAAATTGAGGTTCAAGTTCTATCCCTGTAGTTTTTTGGTGCAATATGTATTGTTCCTACATTGCTTATACATATGATTTTATTTTGATTAGTCGAAAGAAAGAGAACAAAAAAATAAGGGAATACGATCGGCAAAGTATAAAAAAATATGCCCATTATTAACTTTGACTGTGGAAGCATCTATAGTTTATCGTTAAAAAATATGAAAAGTACTATGAATAAAGAGATTCATAGGAAAAAAAATTCATTCGAGATATTTTTAAAAGCATCCTCCTCACATCACTGCTGGACTCCTGATCTTCAAAACTTCACCCCATGTCCTTGTTACATTTTTTTTCGATTTGAAATCGAAAATCCTTCACTAATATGTTACTTCTAGAGAATCCATTTTAAACGTTGACTATCAAAATCGTACTACTATTGACAGCGGAAAAATATGCTATCCTTGACTTCAAGATGGTTTTTATTTCTGCTGACTCCTGTAATTGGTGTAAATAATACATATTTTGCACTAATTTGTGTGATATTGAAAAAAGCGGCATTGCTATATGATTTCAAGTTCCTTCTAATTCCAGCTTAGATCAATTAGATGGCTATCATTTCTTATACGTCAATTTATATACAAGTTTTATATGATAATCTATTGAACACCAAAAATTGTCTATGAAGGATACAATAAGGAAGTTATATACTTGCATAATATGTAAGTGCCAGTCATTTTAGAGTATAATATACACCAAAATAAATTAAACGTTGGTTAAACTTTCTACTATCATTGTTTATAAATAAATTAGCTCAAACAGTTTTATTTGACTATATTTATTAGACCTCTATTTTTGTCAGACCACTCCATTTTTATAAGAGGTGTCATGTCAAATCAATCATTACCTCCGCCGAAGAGGTATGTTTTCCTGGCGTTTGTTGGTTTGTTGGTTTGTTAGGTTGTTGGTTTGTTGGTTTGTCAGCAGGATAACTCAAAAAGTACTGAACGGATTTGGATGAAATTTTGTGAGTTGTTGGAAGTGCCAAAAGCAGAAGTGATTAAATTTTGGCATCTCTGAGTGCAGAATTATACGCCAAATGAGCTAAAATACTACTAATTTTCCAAGTTAGCCTACTCCCAATAGATGTCGCTGTGCTGTGAAATTGGGTGCCGGGAGCGTGTTCCTCTCGGAATTTCCGTCTAGGGGAACCTCCCCCTCTCTCTACGCCTCCCCAGTCGTGAAAAATCCGCCTCGGAGGCTCATGACGGCGGAGGTTTGCACTCTCTGAGTGTATATCCTCTAGTTATAGTATGAGTTTAAACAGCAAATACTATAACTGGAAATGGAACTCCCTCCTTTTTATGTCAAAATTTAACTACCTTCGTAAAAAGAAGAAGAAAAGGGAGTGCAATAGTCGTGTGCGTTAAGGCGTGTTCAAATCTCAATATTGAGGGCGCAGGTTCAAATCCTCCCAAGAGGAGATGGTCATTTTGGTCTACTTCATTGATAAGATCCTAGTTTCGATGGACTAATTTCAATGCTATAATGCTTATTTATATCCTGTCAGATGCAATTCTATCGAATCATATTGGCACAAAAAAGGGAAAAGAAGGGAGTTCTTCCTAAAAGGAACTCTATCCTTATTCCTTTCTTTTTTACGAAAGTAGTTAAACTTTAACATAAGGGAGTTCCTATTCCAGAATATAGTATTCCTTTGTTTAAATAATATATATCGTATTAGCATTCATCCTAATTAGTCTCTTTATCAATATATTTTGAACTGCAGATATTTTTTTGTGCAGTGTAATGGATTAGTGAACTTTGTTTTCGGTATCGCTTAATCACTCGATCTTATAAATTGATTTACTCTGACATCTGAAACTTAACCAATAGAACTGATTTAAATTTAGAGTATAAAAACAGGTAATATAGGCCGAACGGAATTGCAGACGACTTTTTAACATACATTTTCGGATTTTATGCAAAAAAACACGATTCTAATAAAATATATGTATCCCTTTGTAGGCGAAAAAGACTTCAATTTGGTTTGTCCAGTGTTACCAAACTAAAACAGTTATTTGTGTTCTATTGTGAATCCTTTCGTTAGTTCACGTTTTGACATAACACCTTGTATTATATATATTCTAATTTCACATTGCCCTGTAAAAGCATTCAAATAAATTATTTCCTGGTTCTCCCAGGTTTAAAAAATCGAAAAGGCAAAATATTTTTTCATTTGTGATCCTGGAATGCCTACCGCATGTGCTGTTTGGAGCGGCACCAAGAAAATTTAGTTTTTATCACGAAAGAACGGCCAAAATGAGATTTGTAAACAGTTTATTACAAAATTTGTTTACCAAAAATACAGATTATTTAATAAAAAGTCAATTGATATTTTTTAAATTTAAAGTTTATTTCGTAACCGCAACTACATAAATACATATGTTGTAAGTAGAGCTTTGTATCTACGTCGTATTACATATACTTCAGCATTGCAAAGGTGGGGGGAATTATATCAAAATCAAAATTTGACTTCTTTTCTTGAAACAATTATGAGTGAACTAAAATTATGTTACAACATTTTTGATGCCCACTAATATGGGCTGTATAAATTAATTACTTTATATACAGAGTGTACCAGCAAAATTTAGAAAATCGTAAATCAATTTTTGCTTTACTTCTAGAAACTTTATTTGATCTTTTATAAAGCAGCATCTGAAACAAAAGTTAAAACGAAAGATCTTGGCAATCTTTCTTATTCAATGTAGCCTCCTTTAGCTTCAAAGACTGCATCAACACGATGGCGGAAAGCAGCACAGCTCTTCTTGATGAAGCCGGTAGACATGTTGGCCCAGGTAGCAGTGATGGAGGCCTTGAGAGAATCCACATTGGGATGGGGAGTGCTGTTGATCTCCCTCTCCAAAAAGCCCCACACAGCCAAGTCCAGGGGATTGAGATTTGGGCTTGAGGGTGGTCAGTAGTTTGCTGGGCAGAAATCGGCAAACTTCCTTGAACAGAAGTCCTGGGCCAACTTTGATGTGTGGGAGGGAGCTCCATCCTGAGTCCACACATAGTGGCCACTAGGGTAATTTGCCTTCAACCAGGGCAAAACATGGTATCTCAGGACTTGCACGTAGACATGGCGGTCAATTTTCTCTCCGGCCCGAAAATAGTACGGAGGTATGGTCTTCCCTTCAGATGCCACGACTTCTAGAACCGTCACATGGGCTGGGTGTTTGGTTCTGTAGACTCCCTTGACCTCATCTATTGACTCCACAACTTACCGATCGGTTCTCCGATTGTAGACCTGGTCCACGATAAAAATCTTCTTGTCTGAGAAAATTGTCACAATGGACTTCTTCTTGTGAAAGGTTGAACAAATTTTGGTGCACCTTTCGAGCCTCTTGACCTTCATTGCCTCGGTTAAAAGATGCCTGGGCCTCTTGACATAAGATTTCAGGTTCAGGTGGTCTTTTAAAGCCCTTGAAATGGTAGAAGTACCAACATCCATGGTCCGAGCCAGTCTCCGAATTGACTTTGTGGGATCCGCCTTCACCGCCTCCTTGACCTTTCAAATAAAGTCCTCAGTCCTCTTCTTATTTGCTCCTCCACTGCTTGGAGTCCTGTCAGTACCTTTTCCATCTTTTAGGGCCTTTGAAACATTGTAAACTGTAGCCAGAGAGCAGCTAACAATCTCCACGATCTCTTTTTTGTCCACTTTGGACTTAAGGAGGTCAGCAATCCTCTCACGATTCTTCTTCTCATGACTCATGGGGAAGAGTGAGTGAAAACAATGTTTTCTAACAAGTGCTCTACATGGCTGGTAGAACAGAAAGTTTTAATGTAAAAAATCACTAAAGCTCGTCCCAGAGTAGCCAGAGACAATTAAACTAAATTCTAAATTTTGCTGGTACACTCTGTATATACTACAAACAAAGGAAGTTGATATAAAAGAAGGAATGTATATTTTGCGCAGTATTTGTAAAAAATGCAATTCTCATAGTTATTTGTGTGACATCAAAACTAAATTATTAGAATGTGATTTTATTAGACATTACGTCATTGAAGAAAAAAAAATGCAGTAGAAAAGCGGTCAGTGAAAATTTGCAAGTGGCATCATATCATCATCTCAAACCTGAATGGAAGGAAATTCAAAGCAAATACATTTGCAATTATTTAAAAAATCCTGAAAAGGACAAGTCCTGAGCTGATTAAAGAGAAGTGGCTGAGTTGTATCTCATACTGCTCGGGACGAAACCTCCTTCAGGTACCCATTGGACTAAGCCAGGCACTGTTCACCAAGCACGTTGGATGACGTGGAATATTTACTCGATAAAGATGTATATGTTCTCTGAAAAGCTGAAATATCCTATTCCACTACTTACAAGCTAGAGAAATCAAACTATTTCTTGGTCTTGTTTTACAAAAGTTATTGGATAACCTCTATATCAGCAGCTGATGCTCAAATCAACAATCTTCAACTTTTCAAGAATATGCTTCAATATACATATTTCTCGAGACAGTGAACTTCTGTTCTCAATAAATAAAAAGGGACGTTTGTATCTCACCCAGGAAACAGTAATATTTGTATTGTTTTGATCATACAAAAGTATGACCAAAGCATCTAAAGAAATGACGGCATTTAAGTTATCAAAAAGAGAGAAGCCTGAGAGCTTCAGGAAATGAAAACCAGTGTTTGCCGACATTACTGAGGCAACAACGTTCTTAGACTTAATCGGGTCTGAATGATACTTCTTATTTGATAATTTGAGACTAAAATGTGATTGGCTAACAACTCCTGCAGAAACTTGAAAGCATGAGTCTTCTTATTTAAAAATCTTAGAATACTTAAAATCAGTAAAAGTAGCAAATGATGTGGGTGAATGAGGAGTAAAAATTATTAGCGATTTCGCTACAAAGATATATGTTACATGTGAACGAATACAACAGACAAAAAAATCAACAGTTTAGGGAAAGCTACAATGAATCAATGACCAATGTTTGTACCTATATAAAATACAAACATTTATTATGTAATTTTTTTCAATAAAGTTGTTTTTACTTTTAATTTGTACCTATCTGTAAATAAAACAATACTTAAAATTAATATAACTTTTTTTAATTTGTACAAATCTGAATAAAATTGGACGATCAATTTATTAAAAAATATATAAATTGAATGTAATATTATATAAATATATATATATTATATATATATATATATATATTATATATATATATATTCCAATGTCAATAAGAGAAACCAGAAAATATTCCCTATAGGACATGTAGTACATAAATAAAGATCCCAGAATACAAGTGCCGGGCCAGACATAAGATTCGGATCACCCAAATCAGGCTTGTGAACGGAACGCAAAATTGAACGCGTTCAGCTGAACGCACGTTCAATGAACGGAACGCTGAACGGAACGCAACTTTTTTTTAACGCTGAACGTTGAACGCAAAAAAGATTTTGCGTTCAGCGTTCAATTTTTCCCAACATTTCTTGAATTTTTTTTTTCGGAAAAATTCACTCATCACTGTTTTTGGAAATTCTTTATTAAAAAACGTCATCACTACGCGTTACTTTTTGGAAATTTATTTTCTAAAAAAAATTATCACTTTTTCTAGAGATTCTTTTCTTTAAAAAAATGTCGTCACTTTTTTAAATATTTGAATGCTGAACGCTACGGAACGCTGAACGCAAAATATTGAACGGAACGCTATTTTTTTTAACGCTGAACGCAAAAAAGTTGAACGTTCACAAGCCTGCCCAAAATTAGTCAGTATTTTTGGACTTCTTAGAGATATATAACCCTTTGTAGTTTTATGATAATAAATGCAGTCTGCCTTCGAAATGCTGAAGTATAAAGTGTCGTAAATATGCAATATATTTTTTATTGCATATGCAATCAGTTACTAAATAAGTAAAAATATGACTTTTTTATTAATCTTTTGTATTTGCTTTCCAATTTTGTGTAAAAAATATATCTGATTTGAGCCGTTATTCCGTGATGAACTCATTTTTTTGTATGCAAAAACAGTTCATGCGGTAGGCATTCAGGGGATCCAATTAAAAACTTTTGTTTCCTTTTTGACCTTTTAAACCCTAAGAAAAACCAGAAAATCCATTTGACTGTTTTTAGAATAAAAAAGGGAATTTTGAGTAAAATACGCTTGTTTATAAATTAGTACTCTTATTACCTCCGCCGAAGGAGGTATTGTTTTCACTGGTGTTGGTTTTGTTTGTTTGTTGGTTTGTCAGCAGGATAACTCAAAAAGTACTGAACGGATTCGGATGAAATTTTGTGGAGTTGTTGAAAATGCCAAAAGGAACAAGTGATTAAATTTTGGCATCTCTGAGTGCAGAATTAAGATGCAAAATGAGCTAAATACTAATAAATATTTCAAGTTAACCTACTCTGCCAATAGATGTCGCTGTGCTGTGAAATCGGGTGCCGGGAGTGTCTTCCTCTCGGAATTTCCGTCGAGGGAACCCTCTCCCGTCCCTCTACGCCTCCCCAGTCGTGAAAAATTCGCCTCGGAAGGCTCATAAGGACTCCGTGACGGCGGAGGTTTGCACTCTCTGAGTGTATATATGCCTCTAGTTACCTCCGCCGAAGGAGGTATGTTTTCACTGGCGTTTGTTGGTTTGTTGGTTTGTTAGTTTGTTGGTTTGTTGGTTTGTCAGCAGGATAACTCAAAAAGTACTGAACGGATTTGGATGAAATTTTGTGGAGTTGTTGGAAGTGCGAAAAAGAAAGAAGTGATTAAATTTTGGCATCTCTGAGTGCAGAATTAAGGCGCCAAATGAGCTAAATACTACTAAATTTGCCAAGTTAGCCTACTCTGCCAATAGATGTCGTTTTGCTGTGAAATGGGTGCCGGGAGCGTGTTCCTCTCGGAATTTCCGTCTAGGGGAACCCTCCCCCGTCTCTCTACGCCTCCCCAGTCGTGAAAAAATCCGCCTCGGAAGCTCATGACGGCGGAGGTTTGCACTCTCTGAGTGTATATATGCCTCTAGTTTCTTGTATTTTCTATATTATTACTTAAAGTTTTCAGTTAAACATAATTTACCTTTATGAATATATATACTTACTTTGTATGTAAAAATAAGACAAAAAATACCAAGTATAAAAACGAAATTCCTAATGTGTGTTTAATCTAAGTTTTCAAGAATTTGTCTCAAATGATTGATTTAAATATTTCTGAAAACTAGGGCACTAGAATATTTTTTTCACATATTTCTATTCTTTAAAATAAAAAACCTTTTTTAGAATTTTTTATTATAAAAACACCTTTTTATTCATAATATCCCGAAAATAATCACTTTTTTATCTTCTTAGAAAATTTGTTCAACTTATTTACATGCATCATTTTTATAATTTTTCCCTTCTTTTTTTGATTTTTGGAAGGAATAATGCATGCTAAATTATTGGCGCCTTTGAATAAATATACTTCTAATGAGGCTTTTGGTCACTCCACGTGACGTTTGCCGTATAAAATGAAAAGTTATGATATTCCATATCATTTGATTGATAGCAATCGTTGTTATTGTGTCTGACCCTTATTAGACACTAGGTAAGTAAAAATTTATAAATAGAGCTTTGGGGTTATTGTAATGCCGGGCTGCTAAGGTACTTCAATTTATTATAAAAACTTACACCTACTCCATTTAACAGCAAATTTGCAATATAGATTTAGTCGGTTTTTTTTCCTTTTCTTTGACTAGGATTAAACAAATCCTTCCTTTCTCTCACAACAGATAGTTATCTGCATTTTGTTTCATGGAAGGCCTCGAAAAATCCTCATTCCAATGGCCCTATTATTGATCCAAAATTTTAACTCGATTAACCACCTTGTTCATTGACATTAAACATATTTGATGAACTCACTCATTCAATTATTTAAAGAATATGGCAGCTTCATTGTCTACCCGTCTAAACTCGCTCAAAATTATGGACTCCCAATCTTTTTTCTGTAAGGTTTGTGAGAGGCCCTTCTTGCTGACCAAAAATATCAGCTTGTCAAGCATGATACGAGAGTAAACAATGTGAAACACTGTCAAGAAGACAAGGATCCAAGCCCAGCTAGAGGACTTGAATCGGCTACTTAAGAAGTCAAAATCACAAATTCTATCAAAGGAGTTTTGCAAGGCCGGTACTCCCAGGGCAGTCTTGTACGAAGAGGTTGGGTTAACTTTATATTTGCAACGCCATATTGCTACGTGTTGGTTACTAATATAAGTAGTATGAATTATGTGACTTCATTGACTCCATTGTTGCGTTCAATGATTTTTTAAATATCAACAGGCTTGTGAGCGATCAGGAAAAAATAGCAATCCGATCAAAAATAGTGATCAGAAATTCTTTGCAGCATAGCGATATATACGATCAGGGATTTTCCCGATCAGCGATCCGAAAATTTAATTGCGATCAACAAAAAAATACCTATGTAATACTATTGTAAGTAAAAATTTATATGTATATACCAGTGGTTCCCAACTGGATTCGGCTCGTGGACCCCTAACGGTCTTCGGGCACTTTCTGTGGACCCCACCTCAATTTTGTCAAAAACGCAAATTTCTATTTCAATGGAGACATCTGCGAAGTAAAATTATATTTTAATTTTGACTTATATCCAGGCTGGTGAGCGTTCAGCTTTTTTTTTTTGCGTTCAGCGTAAAAAAATATCGTTTCGTCAATGTTTTTGCGTTCAGCGTTCTGTTAGCGTTCCGTGACGACTTTTTTTTAGAAAAAGAATCTCCAGAAAAAGTGATGACATTTTTTTTTTTAGAAAACAAATTTCCAAAAAAAGTGAGGACTTTTTTTTTAAAGAGAAGTGAAGATGTTTTTTTTTAGACAAGAAAAAACGTTTTTTTTTTTAGAAAAGAATTTCCAAAAGCAGTTAACGACGTTTTTTTAGAAACGAATCTCCAAAAAAAGTGATGACGTTTTTTTTTAGAAAAGAATCTCCAAAAAAAGTTGACGACGTTTTTTTTTTTAGTTATTTTATACAAATTGATCGGATCGCTATTTTTTAGTGATTTTCTTACGATCAAAAGATATAAAGATCAGGACCTTTTGCGATACTCCGATCAGCGATCAAATATCGCTATTGATCGCCAATCAGAAAAACTCCGATCAACAAGCTTGAATATCAATAATGAGATTGTAATCATAGATATAATGAAGTAATGAATTATTAAATGATCTTTATAGTTAACTTCATGTCCGAACTAGAGGCATATAACACTCAGAGAGTGCAAACCTCCGCCGTCACGGGGTCCTTATGAGCCTTCCGAGGCGGATTTTTCACGACTGGGGCGGCGTAGAGGACGGGGGGGAGGTTTTCCCTAGGCGGAAATTCCGAAAGGAAGACGCTCCCAGCACCCGATTTCACAGCATAGCGACATCTATTGGCAGAGTAGGCTAACTTGAAATATTTATTAGTATTTAGCTCATTTTGCATCTTGATTCTGCACTCAGAGATGCCAAAATTTAATCACTTGTTGCTTTTTCAACAACTCCACAAAGTTCATCCAAATCCGTTACGTACTTTTTGAGTTATCCTGCTGACAAACAAACCAAAAAACCCACGCCAGTGAAAACTAGAGGACTCAGAGAGTGCAAACCTCCGCCGATCCCACCAAATGAATCACTTGGTCTTTTTGTCATTTGCCAATAGATGTCGCTGTGCTGTGCTCTCCTCTTTGAGAGCACAGCACAGCGACATCTATTGGCAGAGTAGGCTAACTTGAAATATTTATTAGTATTTAGCTCATTTTGCATCTTAATTCTGCACTCAGAGATGCCAAAAATAATCACTTGTTCCTTTTGGCATTCCAACAACTCCCAAAGTTTCATTCGAATCCGTTCCGTACTTTTGAGTTATCCGGCTGACAAACAAACCAACCAACAAACCAACGCCAGTGAAAACTAGAGGCATATAGCACTCAGAGAGTGGCAAACCTCCGCCGATCCCCACTAAGAATCACTTAACAGAATTACAATCCATCATATATGTCAACATAAGTAGGTGTGTTTGGTGAATAATGATGAGGAGAGAGCAAAGAAAAAATAATAAAGAAATATATACACTCAGAGAGTGTGTACCTCCGCCGATCCCACACATTCCTATTCAAACATTCTCCCTTTCACACGCGCCGATTTTCTATCTCTAATCATTTTTCTCTCTGTTAGCTCATTTTGCATATTAAAAAAGCACTCAGAGATGGGAGACGGAAGAAGTTTAAGCTACGCCACTGGGTTACATAGTCTGAGCTGATAAATGTTTCAATAATACGTCACTGAATATTTTTTTAGCGTTTGTTCTTTCCTACCCCTCAATACAGACCCCATGGTCATATTATTAGTAGTAGTATTTTGCTCATTTTGAGAGTGTGTACCTCCGCAGATCCCCACAACATTCCCATTCAAACATTCTCCTTTCACACGCCGCGATTTTCTATCTCTAATCATTGTTTCCTCTCTGTTAGCTCATTTTGCATATAAAAAAGCACTCAGAGACGGGAAGAGGAAGAAGTTTAAGCTACGTCCACTGGGTTAACATAGTCCTGAGCTGATATATGAACAATAAAGTCAATGAATATTTTTTTAGCGTTTGTTCTTTCCTCCTCCCTGAATAGAGACCCCATTTCATTTAGTTTTTGCCTCATTTTGCATATTAAAAGCACTTAGAGATGCAAAATTTAATCCTTGTTCCTTTTGGCATTTCCAACAACTCCACAAAGTTTCATTTGAATCCGTTCAGTACTTTTGAGTTATCCTGCTGACAAACAAATAACCAACAAACCCCACTGAAAACATACCTCCTTCGGCGGAGGTAACAAACCTCCTTCGGCGGAGGTAACAATACCTCCTTCGGCGGAGGTAATAAAGAGATCAACCACCTTTGTTGGTCATTGAGTGTGAGATTGAAGGAACCGTTGATGCCAGTGTACGAAAGAAAATATAAAGGTTATTTAAAAAAATATAAAATTTTAGCCATATTTTAAAAAAGTATTGCAAAATGATATTTAGAAGCTCTTAGCCGATTTTTTCATCTATGAAATCTCATCGAGATGTTCCGGAGCTAGACGCTGCTCAAACCAGCCATCGATTTGAATATATAAGGATACATAATTAAATATTTAAATAAATGCACATATTTTATCCACACCTCTTAGCATTTTTCCATAGTTTGTATGAATATTCTCACAGGATTAACAAAAATTGTGTATTCTTATATGTATTTAATTTCAAGATCATTTAATAATTATTTATAGTTATTATTACAATCTTCATTATTGATATTTTAAAAAATCATAAACGCAACAATGGAAATCAAGAGTTACATAACCTCACTACTACTTATAATCAACCAACACGTAGCAATATAGACGTTGAAAATATAAAGTTGACCCGCTCTGTATACAGACTGCCCTGGGAGTACCATGAGCTGTACGGTCAGCCTTTGTGGATCACCCTAAGTAGTTGAGCGTGAAGTCGTCAACGTCCTAATTGGGCGTTTATATGATAACTCCTTTCATGTTCCATTGTGTGGTGAAATACTCATTCGTCCCCACCTCTGACTCAAACACCAGGCTAAGATCGTCAATGATACTCTCAGAATGATGATCCTCAGTTTGAGGCAATCTCGTGACTAACGCAGCTGAGTATATGAGGAAGTGTGGACGAGACCTTAGGGTCTTTATCCATCTCTAATACATGTGACATGTATTTGTCATTTGCTTCATCGTATGGCGGATAAGGTCAAAGACCTTTTTGCTGACGTGAATAGTCTCATTTCTTCGTAAAGAAAGTATTGCTCAAATCCCCATCTCGACGAGCTGAATTCAGAAAATGTTGCCCTGGCCTAGAGCCCCCCCCTGAACCAATTATGACCAGATAGGAAACCTGGATCCGGGCAGCTGTTTGATATGGTCAGAATTTCGAGCAGTCAAAACAGTCGTGGATATGTTTGACCCTAACGATGCCAAATGTATATCCGATAGTCAGTGAATTTTTATATTAAAAGCATCCTAGTTGACTTAACATTTATTGCAGGTCATTTATCGTTTCTGCCAGATTCAATTACCCAGGAATTACACTCGAAGATGGATTCTAAATCTTTTGAAGATGCTGAGGAAAGGATCCGTAAGATTCCAGGTTACGCAGGATAAGTTTTTAAAACTAAGTTGGGTATTTTGTTAAAGAAAAATCCTGCCTTGCCAGCATTGAAACAGGTATTGAGATGTGATGCTAGGTAAACCTAGAGCTTTTCTTCCAGATAGGATTATCTCAATGGATGGAGCTATTCTAAAATACTGTCCCATACTCGGAAGATGTGGAGGGATCATTTTCGAGGTTAAAATGTTTTATCCGTCGTCGCCAAAGCCTCACCGAGAAAAATTTGGCAGATATGTCACTGTTTTTATGAAGAATAAATTTACTCTAAAAACGAAATTAGAGTATACATAACTAACATTTTTTAATTTTTTTTTTGCTCATTTGGGATAACATTAAAAAACATAATTTGGGGGAAATCATCACATTTTTTCCTGCTCTCTACTGATTATTAAAAAATATCACTCTCGGATTTCATTCTCGAACGTGGTGTGAATTTCTTATCTGAATTGACGCTCATATTCAAGAGTGAAAGAATGCCTTATTTCATAATGCACACTCCTTTTCTTTCCAACAATCACGTTTTGCAAAAAAATACTAGTGTAATATCCTTAATTATTCGTTGTTACCCATTTATTAGTATGACCAAAATGTAGTCGATTATGTTTTATGATAAGTTTTTGCTGAGTGAGTATTTAGTTCCTCCATCTCAAAAATTTAGTAAAAACTAAGATAACTCAACATGTCATTCTTTGCCATTTTGTCTGTTGGCTAATCAACACCTTCATATTGAGAGTAGAAGGTACTGAGCTATCGCACTTCCTTCTATCTTTTTCATGTTAATGATAAAAAAATGACGGCAGATGTTGAGTTTCCTGTACTGTACAAATACAAATGCACTAACATTTCTCATAAGTGTAGAAAGATATTATATACAATATTATTCTTCGCAATTATAATAATGCTTATACATATTATATTTTTAAAACTACCACTTTTTGCATTTATTCTATATTTTTATGAACACAACGAACTAATGAAAATATTAATTAAGACACCGAAGGTTTTAAAAGGCATACCATCTTGGTAACATGGATAAGCCTTGATGAGTGGCATTATGAAATAAGCATGACTTCATACCTGTTCATGGCAGTTTGAGAGTCGTTAGATTTGCTTCAAACCATAATTTAACTAATGCATCTTGGTGTCTTTTAGAAAACTGTATTTTCTATACACTGTTGAGCAAAATATTAGCTAAATGATTGTTAAACTCGTAACCTACATAAGCCAACTATGATTAATCTAACTTTTGATGACATATCATTTAAATTCAGAAAAAAATATGAATATTGTAAATTGCGTTTGGTTTTTCAGTAATATTTTTTTTTGCTAAGACATTTCGTATTTCAGATACAAATTTGCGTAAGTTTTTATTTATTCATGAAGGATTTAAAAATTTAAAATGAAGCAATATTTACATTGTACTGATAAATTAGACTCAGATATCATACATCATTTCGGCATGTGTTAAGACATTTAATAAACTATAAGCCCCATTTGGTGATAACTTAAGAGATCATTTTTCACCTCTCAATAAAGTTAAGTTTTAACTTTATATCTAGAGATCAGGAATAATTTTTATATTGAATAAAAACAAAATTGACACACTTGAAAAGGTATATTGGCGTAATATTAAAAGATATACGACGATATAAAAAATATATTGAATAATTATAATACGAGTTGATCAACTATAAAGTTCCCCACAGTCCTCAATCATTGCAACTTCCGAAGGCTTTCCAGATTGTTGAGCCAAATTTCTGAAAAGGAACATATATTACGTTGACATATATATATCAAAAAGTGAACAACTCAAATAGTTACCTCAATCTTTTTTACAACAGACATCCCAGTGATCACTTTTCCGAATACGACATGCTTGTTGTCCAACCAGTCTGCTTATCACACGTGATAAAGAATTGAGATCCGTTTGTACCTGGGCCGGAGTTGGCCATGCTCAATGTTTCCAGCGTCCAAGTGCTTTAGTTTGAAGTTTTCGTCTGCAAACTTTTCCCATAGATGGATTTGCCCCCCAGTCCCATTGTTATTTGTGAAAATCTCCTCCTGTATCATGAATCCGGGAATCACACGATGAAACCTAGAGCCCTTATAGCCAAAGCCCTTTTCTTGAGTGCATAAGCATCGAAGTTTCTGCTGTCTGGGAACAATGTCTGCTCGTAGTAAGATAATGATTCGACCCACATTGGTCTTTCCGATCCGGACGTCAAAGTAAACTTGAGGATTCTTCTTCGCTTTCTTCTCTGACGGCTCCTAATAGAAGTTTAGGATTGAAATGAGTAATAATTTAATATTCAGAGGAATAACAAGTGCAAGGCTAAAAATTAACAATATATCTTGAATTTTAGGATATAAATATTTTATGTGTGTACTTAATAAAAAAAACATGTATTCGTGATGACATCTTTATATTTAATGTTTGGGGAAATATATAAATTTTAGGAATGATATATCAGATTTAAGAAAATAATATCAATCAAACAATAAAATATGAGTCAGTTTGTGTTAAAAGCAAGACTTCAATGAACGTACGATCAAATATAAATTATTATTGGAAACAAATTTTGCTTTTATTGCGGAGCTTAATTAGATAGTTAAGTTAATTAAGTATCAGAGGTTAAGAGCGAGTGATATGATTGAATGTCATTTTTTTTTATTGGAACAATAAAAAACTGTTTGTACAATTTTGAAATTTCTAACATTTCTCAAATTGAAAAACTTTGTTTCACACTGCTTTTTATTTTGAAGTGTATTCTAATATAAGGCTTAATATTATTATCGAAATGATAATGTTTAACTCGCTTTAAAACTTTTTAAAAATTCTAATTAAAGTAACATGTAACGTTTTAAATTTGATATGTAGGAACTTGTATGCAATCAAAAAATTGAATGAGCAATTCGTATTAGAGTTTGGACGATTAATCGGATTCGATTATCAGAAGCAACGAAACTCACTCCATTAGTGGCCGATGGGGAAGTTTTTTATCATTTATATATATATTAATTCTTATTTATGTATTTACCTTTTGATATTTATTAATGAATTGGTTCTACTTTTTTCGTATTTTTCTTATTAGGAAACTAGTGTTCAGTTAATTATAGGAATATATATATATATTTAGTAATTTTTACCACTTGACTGATGTGTCTCACTTTGTGATGTTATATGTTTGGGAAAAGCAGCTTAAAATAAGGTATTCATTTTCAGCAGGGTTAAATATTTTTTTACGGGGAAAGGTATTTTGGCATTTTTATTTGTTCCCGACTATGCTTATTATCGGTTCCTAAATGCTCATTATCAATTAACCTCTAATACACAATACATATATATACTTCAATTTGATCTATTATTTTCGATCAATTATCAATTGAATTACGATCCTGCTTACGTTATTGGTGTGTCACTATATATTTTGAAAAATACCACAATCTATTATATAAAATGAGTGATATAATATCGAACACGATTGAGCGGTGACAAGAACAACCTTGATGCACAGCCTGATGGCCATTTAAATCCTCAAGTAGCTTTACCTCTGCGTCAATATCCGCGTCTCTTTTCACGCAGTCGAAGACTCCTCTTCTCCTTTTGGTACCTCAGAGTGTTCGGTTGGTTTGGATATCGTTTGCCCGGAATACTTTGAAGCCACTCATCATCAGCCCACACAGGCTTGGAGGAAGACTCTTTGAGGCGAAGGGGCTTGGCTAAATTCACTCGGAGGGTTCGTCCATAGAGCTCAGAGTCATGCTAACACAAAAATGAAATAATATAAATATATATTTTTATAGAGGACAGCTAGATATATTCCAAATACAAACCAACTAAAAATATTCAAAACCTATTTTCATACAAATATAAAATTGACATGTTATCAAAGTTTCAAAAGCTGATATAAAAATATTATAGTAATAATTCAAAAGTGTGAAACATAATTATGATGTTTTAAGATATACTGAGGCACTCTATTCATTTAGAGCAAAGGTAGCCATTGAGCATCGTATTTTTGCAATATATTATTATTCCTTAAATCTCTTTTTTCTTTATTAGGAACTTTTTTAGCTAATATTACAAAAACTAGACACTACATTTTATTTCTGCTATTCTGAATCAAGGCCTTACAACATAGAATTGTGATGGCCACTTACAAGTCGAATATTATATTCAATTGCTTTGTATATAAGTTCTGAAGCAAGTTCAAGCCCTTGTAAAAGATGATACAAATATGAGAAAGATGCTTCTATAGATGAAATTTCATAAAATATTCGTTTTCTACTAGCACCCTACCTACCTACCTATATCAAACCGGCATTACACTCATGTTATGAATACAAGCATTTTGTTTAATCAGTTTCAATGTTCTGAGCCCCTTGACTCTGATCAATATGAGTACTTACCATGTGTCTATGGCTGCTGCAGCATCTCGAGGTTCTTCATATTCGATAAAAGCAAACCCTCGGTGTTTCTCTGTTTGATAGTCTATTGGAACTTGAACCTCCGTTATCTCACCGAAAGGAATAAACGCTCCTCTTAAGCACTTTCTCGTCGACTTCCTCAGCGAGTCCACCGACATACAACGTCTTTTTACTATTTCCGTACTCCATCCTTAGACCAACGGATTCATATCAAATCTTATAGACATGAACGAGCTGCTCAGGCTCTCAGCAAAACAAAACAAAATATACATTGTTATTGTTTTCAAAACAATATACGTTCATGTTACATCAACAGCTGACTATCTTCCTGGCTGGAAGAAAATTGAATTCTAATATGAACCACGCTTTATTTGTTAATATACCGTTTTAGATCTCATAAAAATCTAATTACAAAAACAATTGGTTTACCAGTTTCCTATTTAAGGGTTAATATTAAGGATTTTTTTTGATAATTTGATCAAACCATTTAGGTGGACAATAATATATTATAATTACCCACGTAAAAGGGTTTCTCAATTTCTAATAAGTAGCCAATGGAATGTCATGAAGGATTTAAAGAACTAAGGGTCATGTATAATATAAGAAATAAATACTCTGATAATAATTATTATTCATTTAATGTTAAAAGAGGAAATTGAAATAACAGCTCCTAACTGTATTTCAAAACGATTGGTCATGCTAACACTATACTTTTTATGGCTCCTATTTGAATAAGCAATTTTTTAATCTCTTATGAATGATCATAATTGAATTGAGAGACGATGAAACGAAAGCAAAATTGAGGCAACTGGACTTGACCTAGAAGACTCTAACATGGAAGGGGAGGCTTTCGTTGCAAGTAAAGTTACCCCTTCTCGAAACAGAAAAATACCTAGTATATGTACTTTTGAGAAGCGGTAACTTAATCGCACCACCCAAAGACTTCCATGTTAGAGTTTCTATGACTTGACCATGAACTTGAATTCCTTCCAACCATCTGTACTCTATCTATACTCTAAATAGGGGTCGGCAACCCAAAATGTTGAAAGAACCTTAACGGACCTTAAAAATTAAAAAAATGTGTCGTAATAAATTAATTCCTTATATCACCTTCATACGGTGCACATTTTGGTCCTAAATATTTTCCTATCCCATCTTTTTTCCCGTTTTCAAGGTAGTTAAAAGTTAAAAGCCCGTTTTTAATGTTCTTGGAAAAGCTCCGGGGGCCACAAAGGCAGCTCTTAAGAGCCGCATGAGGCACTAGAGCCGCGGGTTGCCGACTCTTGCTCTAAATGGATATTATTGATATCCATTTTTATGAGTATTTATTATTTTCATATTTTGGGAAAGCATGTCAAACTATGCCGATAAATGGGCATTATACAAGAAGGAATTGTTACGCAACGGCGCAAATTATAAAATTACGAAGTCATTTTTGCGTCGTTGCCATTATCGATAATGGAGTGTAATTATGAAAACGGAGGTCCTCATATGGGTATCAAATACCGCTATTCCATGCCGTTCCTCAGAGGGCAATTGATGTGTCTTCGTCGAGTGTTCATCATCAGCTGCATGTAAGATGGCTCCTACCTCATGATGTCAGCAGGGGACAACGGTTCAAGGCGGGCCAGTTAGAAGGAAAGAAGAGGAAAGTGTCGGTCCGTCCGTTGCCATCACTAGGATCTTTTCCTCAGCAGGCAAGTCCGATTTGACATCATTTGGATCCTCCATCAGGGGTTTGAGTCTTTAAGAAGTGTGAAGTGTAAAGAGATTATGGCAGGCTGGGGACTCGGAAAGAAGGTCCTTGTGACTATTGGAGCTGGCCTTGGCACTGGAGGAGCGGGTTAGTCGTTTGTGGTCAAGGAACCGTGTTGTTGTTGGTAACTCTTCGTTTCTTGTTTCAGCCACTCTTGCGGCCTTGGACGAGTCTGTCAAAGCCGATCTTCTGCTGCACCCTCCCAAGCTTCAATGGTCCCACACGGGGAAACTGGACTCCCTGGACCACGCCTCCATTCGGAGAGGATATGAAGTCTACAAACAGGTAATTGACAAGCAGACAAGAGAGACGAAAACAAGTTATAATAACAATAATCAAGACGACATCTGTATGTTTGGATCTCAGTTCAGTCTGAAACAGAGCAAGACGACCAAGGACAGAAAGCTGAGACTGAGATGGGATTGCTGAGTCTAAAAAACGATATTGAAATGCTATTTGACTGGAAGAAAGAGTAAAGAATGGACAAGAACTAAGTTTATAAATAGTAACGTCCTAATTTGAAAGTCCTTTGGACAAAATGGAATGGATAGCCGATAGTCTTATTGATGAAACAAATATTTATCAATGATTTTGGGCTGTATGGTCAAAGAATATGAACTTGAGCATTGACATGAAATTCAATATTGATCGTGTGCCTCTACTTTTGATTGAAATATAAGGTGACACACAAAGTATTATACATTTAAACATGAGGGAATGATTATTTTCTAGTCACAATGAACCTCTTTGTCATAAGACTTTTTCTTCAATTAACATGATTTTGTCATATTAGTTTAATGTAGATAAAACTACTTCTTATTTTAAAGATATTTACTCATAGAAAGTGGCGCCAATGTATCTCAATATCGATCTGCTTCATTAAAAGTTTTATAGTACTTCATTAATTTATTACTTTAGTATCTATGGCCCAAAACTCTGACTAATATATTTCAGAAATTGTATAATTGATTGTGTTGATTTACTACAAAATGACGTATATATAAGAAATCGTGTCTTATGTTCCGCTGATTTGCCTACAAGTAATTCCTCAAAGGTAATATTTGGAATTGTTTACTTCGAAATATAACGTCAAAGTATCAACTGTTAGTTGAATAACAACTTTGTTTTTAGTGGAAAACTAAGAATGAATCTCTACGTATATGCGGAATATAATTATAAAGGATGCTACCAATTAGCAGTGTGTGAATTGAGAGCATTACTTGTTGATGTGAATTAATTTTATTTAAAAAAATAAATTTTTAAGTAAAAATTTGTGAATTTATATATTTTCTATGACAATGCTCATTTAAGTTAGTATTCTAAGCTACAAATTAATAAAAAGGCCATTTTTTTCGATTGACTTCAAATCTAATAGCTATACATGGGTCTTAAGGCTGGAATTCAATACGTCAAAAATTTGTGGTGCCCAATAAAGTAGGAATATTTCTATATTTCTTAATGATAAGGTTCTTGCTTGATACATAGTCCTGATAAGTTAAGAAGGATTATCTCATTACAAACAGTAAGCTTTCAATCAAGCATATAAAAGATGACTTTGGTAGACGGAATAGATTATCAATAATTTTGAAAGCTTTATAAATGGATAAGAAGCTAATTTGTCATATAATTTAGTAGTTGATGTTTATTTATCTCGTGTTTGTTATGATGTTTAAGTTGTCCAAGGTAATGGTCCTTTTTTTATTATTCTTTTATTAAGAAATACTAATTGTTTTAGCTTATGTGTCCACTCTTTCCTTTTGAGATTAAACCTCCATCCGTAGATATATATATATATATATATAACATAGTTTAAACTTTTAACTACAAAGAAAAATTACAATGCAAAATTTAAATGTTTTAATTTAACGAACGAAAAATTACAATGCAAAAATTAAATGTTTTAATTTAACGAACGAAAAATTACAATGCAAAAATTAAATGTTATAATTTAACGAACGAAATATTACAAAAAGAAAAGCTCATATGAATAAAACAAAAAAACATGATTATATAGGCAAATCCCCTTATAGCTTTTTCAATTGTTTTTTTCCTTCAGGTGTGCGCGGCCTGTCACTCCATGAAGTACGTGGCCTTCCGTCACTTGGTGAACGTGAGTCACACTGAGGAGGAGGTCAAGAACATTGCTGCGGAGGCCATGGTTCAGGACGGCCCCAACGACCAAGGAGAGTTCTTCGAGCGTCCCGGGAAACTATCGGACTACTTCCCCAGTCCCTTCCCCAACGACGAGGCCGCCGCAGCCATGAATAACGGAGCCATCCCACCAGATCTATCATACATCGTCCTTGCTCGACATGGTGGAGAGGACTACATCTATCATCTCCTCAATGGATATGGAGACGCACCCGCGGGTATCGACCTACGGGATGGACAGCACTTCAACCCTTACTATCCTGGAGGGGCCATTGGCATGGCACCGCCACTCTATGACGAAGTATGACCTTAAACAGACCTTAGGATATTAAGAGAATATTTTTTCAGCTAACAAAAAAACCGCTCAAGAATAATGGACCAATTTAAAAGAGTAAAGGATGATCATTAAAAGTGACTTAAAAATGATATTTGGTTATCCTACAACAAAATGATACAATAATCATTAACGAACGACAAAAAGTGAAGAATAATCAACTATAAATCACCTTTCAAACTCTTTACTCATTATGACAAGGAATGAGTTAATAAAATGAAAATATAGTTTGAAGTGTTGATATACTTCTGTAGAATATTGAACTATTTAAAAGTGAACGTTGAATAATTGAAGCCACTTAAAACAGTTGATCCACTGTATGAAGGATTGTAGAAATTGACTTTAAATGATACTCCGGCCAAAGTCACATATTTTTCACTGCATACTCAAATTGATTCTATATATTAACTAGAAAACTACTTGGAAATATAAGAATTTCAAAAAGCAAACGGTTAATGATGCCGTTTCATTTCTAATTCGTTTACTGAAATATAATTAACGAAGTTAAAAAAATACTATACTGCAAGTCTAATTATCTAATGAGGTTAACGGATTTTAAGAAGTGAAATGTAAATGAGGAATAATTTTTTTAAGTTTGAAACAGTTCACTTGATCCAATTTTTAGAGAAAAAAAATCCCTACCAAAATCTTCCAATATTTTTTAGTAATTAGATCATTGTAACAAAGTAAAGGATTAAATTACTTATGTAAGCAATAACGATAATTAAAATGTATAATTGCAACAGCAAGAATCACAACTTCATAACGGGATATCTTTATGTTTGGAAAATTGATAGCATTTCTCCTCTTATCCGCTACAAACGAAAACGTGGTAGGCCATTTATGATTAAAATTGAACGAATCAAAATTAAGACATGCAACGATTGTAAGGGAACGAATTACAAATTATATGTATATTTCGATTAGCTGGTTATTATATTAGAAATCTGGCTACAAAACAGAAAGTATTATTCTTAATCAATGATAACATTTATTACTTTTTTAGGTTATCGAATATGAAGACGGAACTCCTGCTACTCAGAGTCAATTGGCAAAGGACGTGACGACCTTTTTGACGTGGTCCGCTTCACCGGAACACGATCAGAGAAAGAGAATGGGATTGAAGGTAATAAAATACAGTGGAACAGACTCTTCAAGATCCCCCCCCCCCCCCCCCAATGGAAAGTAATTTTCTTCAATATGTTAAAAAAGAAAGGGGAAAAGTTTGTAAAATCTTAACTTTTGATTTAAACTTAATTTTTGCAAATATTCATTTGAAGTGGATGCAAGGAGTACTACTTTTCACCTTTCAATATTAATTGCAAGCTTTGTAGCAAGTTGAAGGAATTTATTATAGGAAATAAAATAATCCTAGTAGTCTGACAGTTTGGCTTATTTTTAGCTAATAAGATTATACATAGCATACCTATTTTCACAGATGGTCATTTTTGGTCTACCTCTTTGATAAGATAAACTATTTTTTAATGCTAAAATTCGTATTATATCCCGTCGGATGCGATTCTATCTATGGAACCAAAAAGGCACAAATAAGTTTAATTATATATTATAATACCATCTATTATATAATTACCATAAGGACAATTTCGTACTAGGTTTCAAATGTAATATTTTTTAGTTTCTAGTATTTTGTTTGTTAAAGTGAGATTTTGTAAGAATAAATTTCGATATCATTTAGTTGTTAAAAAAATATTTCAACTATGTGCAATCTTTAGGGAATAAAGTTATTATAGTGTTATGAAAAATATCCTTAGAAGTGTCTCTGTCACTTACTTTCTCCAACAATGGCCCGATATTCAACACTACCATACGTTATTTTGGCACTTTATATTATTTATTAATGAGATAGGGATCTCATAATTATAAATCATAAGCACAAAATAAATGGCCTGGACATTTGTTTACAATTCTCCCATTTTCTAAGACCTTGGAGCTAAAATTTCTGACGAATTTGTACCCTATTTGATGACCTTCTTATTAACGTTTGTCAATTTCTCTCTCTTTCAGTTCCTTTCCATCTCGTCCATTGCCGTGGTTATGTTCTACTACTTGACACGACACAAGTTCTCCTTGCTCAAGTCCAGGAAGTTTGTGTATACTCCCAAGAAATATTAGTCGAGTGTTCTGGCGAGTTAGCATTTCTGGAGAGTCGGAAGTTAAAAGCACAGTTTGGAACCCCCTTAAGGACATCTCCTCCTTATTTAGATTGATCGTACGGTTTTAATAATCATCATGAAATATGAATGCTTCTCACGTGGCGTAGCTATAAATAAAAGACTTAACTATGTGAGAAATAAGAATGAATTTTATTATTTATGCAACGGGATAATTGACGTTGTTGGAAGTAGTGGATGCGTGAGTGATGGTACTAGTAGCTAGGTTGCAGCTAGCCCAATGTAAACTAGACGGAAGGAAGTGTGTGTCCTTATACTTCTAGGGTCTCGAACTCTTCCTCTAATTCATCCAAGTCCTCATCTTCGAAAAGATCCTCATCAATTGGACCAGAGGCTCCTAAAAAATAAGGATCATTAATACCAAAGCCAATAAGTGGTTGTTCTGTAATTGACACAATAGTTGTATTAGAAACTGTTTTTCATATATATGTCACAAAGACAACAATGAAATTATTTTCTTTTTAAATAATGATTTAATTTAATAAAATTACGATAAATATTTTGAGACGAACTTAGAATGGTGCAGAGATGGTAAGATCTTATCCTTTATTTAAAACCATTCATTCATGAACTAAAAAAAAAAACACTCAAAGTGACACTATCTTTTAGATAGAACAATTACTTAATATAAAGTAATTTGCACCAATAAATCAACGATTAATAAGTTAAGGGAGTTAGTGAACTAAAAAAAATAAAAATATGGTGACTTAGAAATCATCCAACATTTTCCGAAAGCATTAAGGATCAACTCAATTTTATTTATAAAAAACAGAAACTTGCTGAGATTGGTTTCCATTATCAGAAAAAATGGAACTGATAATGTTCAATTTAACTTGATTGATTCAAATATTAAACTAAAAAATATTCCTCTGAACGTCGGCTAAAGTGTAAGTGGATGCATTATTTTCATCTATGTCAAAGGTTATTATTGTTTCGCCAAGTCCTCATCCAGTGACTTAACTTTTAGTCATAACTTTCCAATTCTCAAAAAATAAACCAATCTCAGTCATCTCTGACGTCACAAAAATAGAATTTTCAACAGTAAGACGATGTTTATTCAAGCATTCGGGTTTACTTGTATGGCTTACGTCATTTATTTAACTTGATAAATAGATGACGTAAGTTACGGTTTTGGCCAAGTCATCCATGAATGACATGAAAGCATAGCTTAATAAATTATATTACCTAGGTGAGATTTAAAAATACTTCCTCACTGATTTCAATATATGTACTAGGGTAATACACTTTCTTGACTTTTTTTCACAAAAATGATTACCTGTAGCGACGAATGATGAACTTTTGCTAATATTTGCCTAAAATGACCTTTATTTCATTGAACTAACAAAAAAGGTCATGCACAAAGCACTTTGAAAATTCACCCTTAACGTAAATGAGGGTAAATTCGATAACGATAAGGAAACATATACAAAGTGTCTGTAATGAATTAACCAGATTGAATAATGTGTCCAATTCAGCAACTGAGTCAGCTCAGTAGCATTATATTCTTCTGAAACAGGTACGGACTCATGTGACATAGTGAAGACAGTTCTATGGAAGATGAGGCTGCACCATCAACAAGCACAAGGAAGTATAACCCCACTGGTGTTGCAAGGCGACTTGTTACAAGCTCAAAGCTATCGACCCACAATGCAGCAAAGTTATGCCGTCAGCTTCAGGTGAGGGCATCGAGATCTGGACCCCAAGTCAGCCAGGAATCCACAAAGTCTCTACAGGATAGCTGCTGAAGTGAAGCAGCACTTGGTTAGCACACTTCATCAGGAGAAGTTGAGCTTGCACTTCGATGGTAAAAAAATCATGGCATTGAACACCAAGCAGTGGTCCTAAAAATGAAGGAAAGGAAATCAAATTGACTGTGCTTCAATTGAAGGACGGTACAGCTGCAACCATCGTAAAAGGGCTCCAGATGTCTTGCACGAGTTCAACTTGTGGGGATCAATTCTGATGATAATTGCCGACACGACAAGCGTCAACACGGGAAGAAGGCTGGTGTTGTCATTCGGCTGCAGCAATGTTTGAAAAGAATGGGAGCCCAGACCCAAGTTTATCAGTTGTCAGCACATGTGCTCGATCGCATCCTCTGTCTTGTCATGGACGATAGGCTCATGACTCAACCAAATCCCCAGATATTGAGTATTCTTTGTGAAGGACTTGGTGCGCAAGTATGACCAATTGAAGGCAGCATTCAGCATGGAAAAGCTGATATCAAGGAAACAGGCGGTTGGAGAGACGACATGAAATTCTGTATCACCTTACTCGTGTCTTCCGACACTTCACTGAGAAAGATGATTTTGTTAACTTTCAGCAGATTCCTAACATCAGCAATGCACGCTGGAACTCTCGTGCCATTCTAGCCCTCCTTGCATTAATTTTGATGCCTGAAAGTCGAACCGGGCTGCGTAAATCTGTTCATTTATTTTTACCATGGGTCGGCAATGGTTTAGAACCAATTGTTCCCGACTGAAGGATTTGAAGAACTATCACCTGCTCTGGATGGATCCAAAAGGTTTCAAATGCTTAGAAACCACTGGAAAAGAGATGAATCGCCCATCAAATTGCCCGAAGCAACCAATGCTGCGAGCGTGCGATCAAAGTATGCAGGACTTAGACGAGTCCTGCCGCAACAAGGACAACCTCCCCTGAGATTCGTCCTTTCCAATGACATTAATGGACAATTGACATTGACCAATTGTTTTCTGTCTCTTTATACTGATATACAATAGTATACATATCATTCTTTAAAGTTTTGTTTAAACTCGAATATGTTTCATTTGACTCAAGAATGGTCAAAAAGCTCTTAATTAATTATTTAAAATAATTTTGTGCGTGAGGTTTTGTATCAAATAAACTTACAAAATAGATTTAATTTATCTTTCATAAAGTTCATCATATGATGACACAGAATATGAGGTTGTAAAAGTTATCACCCTAATATGTACACCATAGCAGGTAGCCCAATAACTTAACCCGTTATAAAAAATGATTGGCCATGACTGAAAATGATTTGGCTCTTAAGATAATAAAAATAACATCTTAAGTACAAACGTAACAAAATAGCAACATCTGGAATATAATTGTTCCGACTTGCGTAGACACTTTCACGTCTAATTAGTGTAGGGTTATTGTTGGGTTTACGTCATTAAGTCAGAAAAAACTTGAATGATAGGTCTCGAGGGTGCTTAAATAGCGAAATCTTACGCTTATTATCATGGTTATACCTACTTTAACGTACCTTGGTTATACCTTAATAAAAACCATAAAAATGAAAGTCTTGAGGTCATAACTGTGTGCTTACCGTTGAGCTTGGCCAATTGCTCGTCTGTATTTCGTCAAGACCATCATCATGACTCCATATGATCAAACTTGATTTCGTGAACCTTGACGTATCGTTTCCGTTTCATCAGATTCAATCTTGCTGAAATCAACGGCCTCACCGCCTTCTTCATCCTGGAATTTAAAAAAATAACACATCATTAGGATTGCTAATATATATATTAAGTTAGTTGAAAACAAATGACACAGGAAGTTCCTATGTTATGAAAATAGCTTTATTCTTCCTCCTTTTAACTGGACCTTGGTAGATTTTTAGTAATAGCAATATATATATATATATTGAAAATAACAATTACATTTTTTGACAGTTCTTTTCAACTTTCTTAACCTTTTCAAGTTCCTACAGCTTTTATGAAATATTATGATTATATTAAAGGGGTTATGCTTTCTTACGTCAGAGCCATCACCCGCCATGGAAGGATCAAAGGAGAACATTCCTTCCAGAGAGTCCTATCATGTTTCCTGACTGGTAGCCTTCTTCTTTTGTTCATTTCTTTCTTCTCCAAGAGACTCTTCTCCTTTAGCTTCCGCTTCTTCCATGCAATAAAGGTCTCAATGGTCACTTTGGTTAGGGCCATCCTTGAGCTCAGCTCCGCACGCTTT
>CP045891.1:29192023-29215649 GCA_013387185.1 Caligus rogercresseyi
ATATATATATTATATATATATATATGTTATATATATTTGCAAATATCCATATATAAGGTATCAAGAGGATCTTGTATTTGCACATCATAACCATATTGTTTATAATCATTTTTTTACTGATTAATATCCCATCCACCAGGACTTTGAAAGTAATAACTTTTGATGAATAACAATTGAAGAAAAATATGAGGTGAGCCAAATCGAATAATTTACTAAGACAATAGTGGTGAATATAACAAGAGTAAATAAGAAAGTTATTATCATTTATTTTTATGTAACTATAAGCATAACATTATATGAGTCCCTTTGTTTATATAAAATTTGCTCTGGTTTTTGTTTCAAATTTATAGGAAAAGTACTGTTCTTTTGAACAAAAAAATAACTTTATATTACAATCCATCTTCCGATAAGGAGACGTAAACTCATCCTCAATTGTGGAATTATATAATAAGAACATCCTTATTTAGAAAGTTAATTTTATGAAATGTTTTTGGGGAGCTGATTAATATACAAATTTATTATTGTACTTATCCAATATCTTGTAGGATCTCTTTATTAAGCAACAACTCTATATCTATAGTTCTATATCTAAGTCTGTTATACCATTGTGATATTATTGTATTTATTTATTCTAATTTGTTTCATTTTGATTGTTCTTTTGTATTGTATAATTTTAGACTAAATGTCTTTTTATTTAGTTATACGCAACTACTTCGACTTTTATATAAGAACTGAAGAACAGAAAAAAACATGTGTAAACTAGATTTTTTGTCATATATGAGATTGTGTTGATATTAATATGTATATAACATTAGTATTAATTATTTTCAATTTTTATACAGATGTTTTGAAACACAATTAACCCACAATTGAGTTTTTATATCCTTTCTACAAAGCGATTAAGAAAAACAAAAAATGTTTTGGTTGAATTTTAATTACTCTTTCCAGCTGTGCCCAAGGAAAAGTTTTTATTGTTATAACGCAATGATGTGTGAACCAAATCATCATTATGGCTACTATTATGGGGGGGGGGGGGGGGATGGTGGGGAGTGAGTAATGCTAATGGAACTAGTTGACGTGGATCAGTGTCAGGAACTTATTTATTCTCTTTCATCTTGCAGCATACTTTTCCAGATGATTGTTCATTTTTTGTGCCCCTCCAGGCAGGGACACTGGATTAACGCCAAATGGTTATCCTCATGAATAATATTTGAGAAGAAGACAAAAATAAAATTAAGAGACCGCTATATATATATATATATATAGATATATATAGTAAGGCTTTGATCCGGACTACGATAGATCAAGAGGATAGTATAAAATATATATATATATATATATATATATATATATATATGTGTGTGTGTGTGTGTGTGTGTGTGTGTACATTGTGTGACCCCTTTGAAGAGTTGTATTGATGAGGCTATAATCATTATCAAGATAAAAGGAAACTCAACGAAAAAAAGTGGGGATAAATGCGATTATGTCTTTTGAGTGAAAGAGTAAATATGGATCCGAGTGTGACGACAGAGCTTTATTACTTAAGTTTGTAATTAGGTTCGGGAACTTAACTAATGTATGTAACATAGGGTTAATATTTAAGTTCTAATATATATATATATATATATATATATATATTATATATATATTATATATATATATATAGATATATAGATATCTATATATAATCTATATATATATATATATATTTTTATTTATATATAATTTGTATATATATATATATTTTTTTTTGAGTAGCCATGAAGGGTAGAGTTATATTAGCTCTGAAATAAAATCATACAACAATAACAATATTATAAAATCAGGGGGACATAGAATTGAAATCCTTTATATGGTGTTATTAAAAGGAAACGATTTTTTTCTTTTTAATATTTTGGACAAGTACAAAGATTAAACCCCCTTGTCATTAAATTGACCTTTCATAAAGCCTATACTTCAGTTCCCTTAAATCTTATTTTTAGACTCAAGGAAATAATGAATGCATCCTTTGAAAGGTGTTTGTAATCACATAAAACTCAATTCAGCGCAGTTGGATAAGAAAGTGTTGGGGGGAGGGCTTGGGGATATAACAATCCATTTGAAAGCAACGTCATTCTTCCTAGTAATACAAACAATATAAAAATACATTTGAGTCCCATCACCATCCATTCATATCAATCCTTCTCACTTATCAATTAATTATGTAATGGCTAAGCCCTTCACTCTGTTTCATTTCGCGCCATGACGTGCAAAGAATAAAATAAACAATATTAGCAGAGGGGGTCATAGCAGCAATAAGAGTAGAGATGATAATACGAATCGATTTAATCATATGTAAGTATTTGTTGTTGTCTACGTACGGATTACTTATCTCCATCAACTCCATCGTCCATATGTCAATTAAGAGTGGATTCACGGTGTTGAAAGACTTCTGTGCATATGATGATTGAGAAAGAGAAAAAGTGTGAAAGCATTAGAGAGATCAATAAACTCATTAAAGAAATCATGGAGAAGGATCATTTGAAGTACAATGGCAAAAAAGACTATATCAATAACGTAATGGATATCAATTTTATGACGTCATTACTGTGTACACCTTGAAAAGATCGCTTAAAATAACCCTTCTTGTGTTTATGGATAAAAACTACCAAGGTGTTCTCCAGAAATTATGGAGAAATATAAACGAAAAAAAAATGTTCCGTGACATAAAAAAATCAATAATAACATTCTCTTTGTGACGTCATGAACAGTAATTAAATCAAGCCTTCTTGTGTAATGGTGTTCGAATAACCGAGGCTATCTCTAAAAATCATGGAAAGAAAAATTAAGAAAAATGTTCGGTAACAAAGAAAAATGCCTATTTTTAACAATTATAGTTTAAAAATAATAAATTATATATAAGTCCAAATAAATTTATATACAAAAAAAGTATAATTTGTCATATCTATAAATTTAGAGGTAATAAGGTTGTCCCTCCTTGTGATTTTATTAGAATGGTTCATATACTATTTATTATCATGTTAAGTATGTCATTTTAAATATGTGATTAAACAAATATAGTGCACCTTAAAAATAGTGTTTGTATTGTTAAATATAATATCGTGGTATATCGTCATGAAATGCAGATATAAAATATTTAAATAAGCCTTCTAGTGTTTTGTGGTCGCAGTTACCCCGAGATTTGACTCCAGCATTCATGTATAAGGATAAAAAGGAAAATTGTTCAATGAAAATTATTAATATAACATTTATACTTACATATTTATTGCATCTATTTAAACAACAATTTAAAAGGACCTTTATGTTATCTTTGGGGGAAATATGACTCAAGATTGCTTATTTTCCATTTTTTCAGACAAACAATATCTATTATCTATAAAATGACGATATTTTCAAGAATCATGTTTTTTGTAACCTATAATCAATTTTCACGGAATTTGAAATTTGACTTTTAATAGTTAAAATGGGGTTAATTTTATCTATGCTTTCCTGATAATGGGGGTTAATTTGACTAAAAGAAGTAAGAAAGTATTTAAAATTGAAGGCAAAAAGTACGGATAGATCACCATATTTTTACAATATCTCGATCTATAATTATTATAATACATATTATATACAAAAATTAGTAACGCACAACGTATTACTTATATCTCAACGTATAGGAACTATAAAGAATGTCACCAACCTAATTGTAGTCGTTTTATCTATATAACGTACAGTAGATATACTTATGTATCTTTTAGTTCAACCATTGGGATTTTAAAGTCTATTATTGGTGTCCATGTGAGTAAAGAAAAATTAAATACGGTTTTGCCTGCGAATGTTAGATCACTTTAAAGTCACACGGTGCTATTCTGGAATCGTAGCTTCCGTAGAAAAACAACAGAAAGGTAAATATTTTGTATATAAATATAGTTTTTTTTAATGTGAGAATGACATCTTATTTGAGAACGAAGTATAATTATATAAACTTATCGACGAATATTGACCTCAATCACTGATATTCTCCATGGATAAAGAGGAACAAAACAAAAAGTATATTTTCCATGAATGATGTTGGACGCCATTCATCTAAAGCATTTTATTTCGTTTTTCTGTGAACCGTTTGTTATCTTTTTCACAGGGTTGAATATTTACGTTTGCTAAGGGCACTACTACTCGAGAGAAGGCCTCTGCATTTTTCATAGTTGAAATAAATAAAGCAAAATAAGGATAAAATATCACGAAACCTCGTTTGAGAATCAGCCACAAACAACTTATTATATCAAATAACAAACTTTTATATGAAATATGATATTAACATATACGTTCATATGTTTCATGAATCCGTTAAAAGGTAAAGAATGCGATGATAGTTTTTTATATGTAGTATGTTTATATAGAGATTTTTGACTGAATAAACAAAGATATATAAATTTACATAGAGAGCGAGAATTCTCATTTTAATTATTCATGACATTCACCGGCTCAAAAAGAGATGAGAAGAGACATGGGTGGTGGGTTCTTAATCCGGAATCCTTTGGAAATAAATAAACTCATGAAATGTTGAGTTTTTGAGCCACCCTTCTTTTTTAATCTATACATATAATATATAAATATTCGCCACACTCATTTTGTTCCTTATCTAAAAGAAGTTATTGTGATCCTTCCTGGTTGTTTTCTCATGGATGGCAATATAAATTAAAATAAAACCCGCGAAGGGGATGATGATATACACGCGTCTATTCAGACACAGATTTTATTTATTTAAAATCAATACACATAGACACTTCAAAAGATTCATGAGAAAACGCGCGAAAAGGAAGGATTTCGAAAAAAAAATTGGTCACGGATTCCATCAAAAGGGGAGTAACTTTCAAAATGAAAAAAACTGAAATCCATGAGTATTCATTGTATGGAGAGGGATAACTAAGCTTATGTCTTATATGTAGTAGCTCCTGCAAACTCCCAAATAAACATTTGAACTGCGTTTGATGATATTTTCAGACTCCAAGCACGGTAATAAATATGTAGATACTTTGGAAAATATTTGTAATACCTCAATATGTAACATATTAGACATTAAGTCAATCTACTTAAACATATATTTTTGACTTTGATAAAAAAACATAAGTTATAATTTCAAAGACTACATCATTTTGACATGAACACACTTTTTGGGAGACCAATGTCAATCAAGTTCGTTATTAATAAAAACTTATTTGAAAAACATATCCAAGAAAAAATAAATATTAAAAGGGGTAATTAAGTAAATATATATTTAGGGACGGAATTGGCTCTTTGGACATTTGAAAAATATATAAACTTAATGGAAGAAGCTCTGTTTTAGGGAAAGAAAATAGTTGAATTTTCAATATTTGTCAATTATTTAGAAAAACAGAATATACTTATAGAGTTAATATATTGTTCATTATTCTGATAACTTTTTACATTAAAGGATTTTAATTTCTCCTGGTGATAAATGTAATTACAGTCTATAGCTCTATATTATGATCAATTTAATGATTTACAATATTTGAGTTGTCTTAAAGGAGGCAGATTTGTAATAATAGTATTGGATAAAATATATCAACCTATCAACCCCGGTACTCTCAATATGTAGTTCTTTATCAAAAGAGTTTTTTTAAAGAAGAAATAAGCTTGATAGAAAAGGATATCTCGTGGACGTTGATTCCAGAGTTATTATTCACACTTATTTTGTCAAATAGATGCTATGCAAGAAAATAATGTGTTTTATGGGCTAGTGATATCAAGCTTATGACCCCACCATCTTTTTTGGGTATCCAAATAGTATCAAAGGACAAATTGGATCACTCAAAAGATACTCCTTTAATACAGGGTGTATTTCTTCTGTTTTAAAACAAAATAAAGAAGCATCATCCGCGGACGCTGATACTCTATTTGAACTCATGAAGCATTCATTGAACAATTCCTGGAATCCAATTTCTTCAAGAGAGAGAAAAAAATCACCATTTCTATAGTTGAATGTTCTCATGAGAAGTCCATTAAAAACATTTCTTTAAATATAAAGAGATATGAAGATACTCTAGTCCCTACTTTAAAAAGGGGTTTCATGCGGACTTATGCCCCAGCCCAGAGAGGGAAGGATCATGGATCCTTTGTGCTTAAATGTATCATGGCGGGATTAAATGTATATACACAGAGAAAGAGAGAGAGAGAGAGAAGAGAAGAAATATAATATTATTATTAAAAATGAAAGAAAACACGGACAATAACATGGTTCATTTAGTAAACGACTTTCTCTCTTCGGTCTTTAAGGACAAAAGCATGATAATAACAATAATTCCTTGAGTGCTCAATATAAAATATATATAGAACAAAGGGATATTAAGAGAGGGGGGGGGGGGGGAATCACTAAGAAGACCCTTTTAATCATTCATTTTGTATATTAAGTAATTATCAGGCGTCGGCTCTTGGATAAGTTGTTATTATTATTAATATCCATATTGACGTGTCTATCAGCATGTGTCAACAGGTTTATTGACAGAACTGTCAGACACACCAAAAAAAACTTACTATCATAAAAATCTGTTACCTTTATGAGTACATAAAATAATATACAATAATTTGATTTCTTTATATAGTTATATATCTCCATAACTAAGGCGATAGATTGTTATCATACTTGAGTTTGTGTAATTAATCACCGGTTCTATCCGATTAATTTGTTATGTATGTAATTAGATTTATTATTATTTTTTTGGGGGTTGGGTATTTGAAATACTCGGAACTAAAATAGGAGATAGAAAAGAAAATTACAAAACAACATAAATTAAATTACTGAAATGGGACATCAGTGCAAAGAAAAATATAATTCCCTTGGTTGACTTGATGACCCTGCCATTTTTTTATTCAACAGTTCATGATAAATTTGTATATAAAACTATATATAAAACAGATGCTAATAAGTAAAAAAGTACAACTATAAACATTATAGTTCATAATTTTAGCATCTTACATGAACATACTAATTAACTTATCCAAAAAAAAAATATATTAAAACATAAGCACTAATGACGAAGTGTAAAAGATCATTTATTTTTTTCAGATTCTTTAAAAGTGATTTTGAGGGATCTCTTAAGACGATGGAACGGGAGGGGACATATTTGACCAAATCGCCAGCTAGCGTCCATGAGTTGTCCGTGACCGAAGGGATCCGGAGGTCCAATGCTGCATATCGAGCGGAGGCGGATATACATATTGTCCGTTATGTTCAGCGGCTGCAGGGGACGATCCACTGCTAGCCTCTTAGCCACTAGGGCTTTGGCGCTAAGTAGAGCGTTGTTGATCGCTTTTGTCCTGGCGGAAGCCTTGTGACTTGAAAGGCCAAATAAAATAGAGGCTTTGCAGTACTTTCCAGCGTTAGGTGCATCCATTCCCCTTACATTTAGTTTGATGAATCTCACCAATATGTCTACAGATCGACACTCTGCAAAGGTGTGAATTATAGAGTTTAAAATAACCCCACAGTCTTGGCAAGGGCAGGAAAACTTGAGGAGATTTGCCGAAATCAGTAACTGTGGAATAAATTTTCTTCCGTCCGTTATACAGCAAATAGAATGCCGGATACGATTACTCCACTCTCTCGGAAGATCCAGGAGTTGTAAGAATGCATCGCAAATGCGATTGCACTCCGACAATCCCATCTGCACAGGGAGAGTTAATTTTAAAAACCAGGGCTTTAGCACATTATGACAACTGTGCCATTTTTCAGTAAGCCAATATAAGACACAACCATGGGAGCTGTTTATAAAGTTACTGAAAGTTTTTTAATACTTTGTGTTTTATATATTGACATGTTTTTTGGGGGAAACCGTAATGTAGTTATTAAATGACCGTAATTAGAATGAAGAGCTATGAGTTGTCATCATAAATATTATATATAAGTCAAATTGGTTATTCCTAATCAAGAAGTATTTTTTTAAACTTGGACGTTGAGCATTTCATCTAATTTCTGAGATTTTTCATGCAAATATAGCTTGCAATTGTATACGTTGTGTCCTGGATTTTAAGCCAGTAATACTCATTTTGTGGGCTGCAATTTATTTTCTCTATTTATATTAGTCATGGATAAAGAAAAATTAAGAACTAAATACTTTGATTATTGATGTCTTATATGACATACTTATAATATAGCATAATAGATCAACTAGTAAAATCAAGATAAAAACCTATTTTTAAAGAAAAAAAAATTTGAGGTTTTGTATATCAGTCAATTATATATATATATATACATGTATGTTTTCCCATTGATTGACTGATCCTTTTGATTATATTGAAGGCAACAAATTTATTTAACTAACTTTTAAAGCTCTCGTTAGATACCTCAAACAACATGTTTAAATCTTCTTGATCCATTTTATAATTGGATGAATAGGAGTGGGGGGAGCTTTCCGGGAGGTCTCCAGAGGGTAAAGGAATGAAAGTGATTGCGTGATTCCATTCATTTATGATTTTTGAGTTAACTCAGTTTTTGATTTATTCCCATCGTATATGAAATATCGAATTAATTTCTAATTTTAGACGAGTGCAATTATGAAATAAGTATAATATTATTCTTTGATGGCATTATTGAGAATCAAAGTAAAATTATATATACATGTTTGTATTATATATATATATATAAGTTCCTTATTCTACGGTTTGGACAATCCTGAGTGAATCATTATTATTAACGAAGGACTAAAAGTCCTCTTACCTTCAATAAAGGTATATGAAATTGGTTTTTCATAGCATCATAATACATTATTGATCTGGAGATGTTCAAAAGGCGTATGAATTAAATTCCTTCATATGGAATTGTCATTACAAAAGATAACTTAAACAACTCCGACTTTTTGTATTACTTGTTAGCTTAGATTAGTCCTGCATCTTGAAACAATAGATATTGGTGATGTTGATTATTTTGAGTGAACTCTATTCTTATTTCATTTCCTTTCTATTTTCCAAGAAAAGTAAAGTTATCAGCAAATGGAAATCAAGTTGACCTAGTTCAATGTGCTGGGTTCTATATTTTACTGGCATGTAATCAATATGAACATGAAGTAGAGGGAGAGAGTATATCTCTTAACGCTATACATAAGTTATGTCCATACATTAATGCCTTAATCAGTAAAGAATATATATATATATGTATACAAGGCAATACATATATATACTTACCTACTAATAGAGGGCTTTTTTAATGGAAACTAGGATACGGAGAACTTTAGAAATAGCATGAAAAAAGGGGAAGATGAAATGTTGGTCAGCTTAATTGAAAAGTACTCTTACACAATACATCTTAAGACCATTCTTTGTAGGGGTTTTTTCTAAAAAAATTGATTAAAAAATATTGGCCTTCCAAGAGTTTTATTTTAAGTTAACTTGTTAGGGGAAAATGATCAATATGGCAAAAACAAAGTCAAAAGATTGATTTATATTACAATACCTAGTTATATAACAACGTACCTATTATATTTTTTACACCATTGAGCCCTTTCGAATAAAGTATTGTGATCCACATGGAGTCAGAAGACAGATAAATAATAAAGTCATGATTCCTCAAATTCATCAGTGAATTTCTATAATATCAAATGGACTATATATATATATATATAATATAGACATGGGTACACAAATAATCCTGTTGATAAATAGCCAGGACATCTCAAATCTGTTGATGACATAAATAAAGATGTCCTGACGATAATTGTCTTTTCTTGGAAAACAGTTATATAATAAATATAAGTAATCTTAGATTTTATCTCTTTTTTACTCTTTTATATTTTATTCTTAGCAGTTAGTAACTTTATCAAGACCTAACCAGAGATAAAACTATAAATAATAACAAAAAAAACATATTATAAGTATCCTTCTAGGTATTGTTATTTATGAATTTTTGCCGTTTTTTCCTAAACTGTTTTGCCATCTTTACTTTTTACACAACTTTTATATTCATAAGTAATTATTTTTTTGTCTGTATGCAATAACTAAAAAAGCTGATGAAGTAATCATTAATTGATTTATATAACCATTATTTTTCTACATCATTTAGCATTGTTATTTAAATTAGATTATTACGAGAAAAAACTGCCAATATAATGTTCAAAGAGATCCTTGAAGATACTTTGGCTAATTTTTAAAAAACAATTCAATTTTACATATTATTCATTAATATCATATCCAAAGCCTCGTATGATATATCTTTGTTGACAATTTATCATGTAAAACTTGAATAAATAATGTATGAACAAGTATATTGAGTTCATTACAGATATGATCAAGACTTATTCATTGTATCGATGTATGAAAGTATCAAATCGCTGATCAAAGGACATGGAATAATATATTTATGTTACTTTGTTCCTTTTTATTCTTTTTCAATGGAGAATATATATATATTCATTTATATATATATATATATATATATATATATATATGTACATATTTCTCCATTTATTTACGGATGCATTGATATACATTTTTGCAAATTATAAAAAGCTTGCAACGAGCCTCGAGCATATATGTATATTTAACTTTATGTTGTTTGTACAAGCAAGTTATGGGAGAGGGGGTAAGGTATATCACTTTACCTTTGCATTCATCCCAGATCTATGGAGTGTCCTTGGAGTTAAGATTGTTATGCACAGAAAAATGCATTTACGAAGATGCCACTGATTTTATAAGTAGTTCGAGGTAAATATAAACAATAAATCAACTACAAAGAAAAAAGTATTGACTGTTTCCGTTGTGCATTCCGTCCTTACGTATTTTAGTAATATGCTGATGTTTTATTATTGTATATTTTTACTTCGTGGAAATAAGTGAGATTTGGCATATTTTTGTGAGTTGGCAATAGTTTTTTAAGTGCATATTCATTCATTCTTTGGCTCAAGAACTGGAGCTTAGGATGTTTCATCATATAGGAATGTTGATCCGTTAACTAAGTGAAATTGTAAGAAGTTTATTTACTCTAGAAGATCTACATTTAATCATAAAAAAGTTGTCATGAAATACAAAAAATTACTGTTTGTAAAAAAAGCAATTAAATTATTTCTATAAATTGATAGTTATATTTAAAATATGATACATAGAGATAAGTTTTAGGTTGGAATAAAATTAGATGTGGCAGATACAATCATTAGGTCATACTAATTTTCTTTCTGATACATTAATTTGCAAAGACTGTTTTTATATCCGGTCGGATGCAATTCTATCGAACCATATAGGCAAAAAAAAGACTGCATCAAAACTAATTTAAAATTCCATATTCAAATAGTTGGAGAGCTTTTTTTTAGACCAGGGTCAGGCCTGTTGGCATGATAGAGGGTGAATCTACATATTAAGAACTAGTAGACGAAAGTATGTACTAACTGTGGAAAGTCCTTGGCAAAGTGATCAAAAGGGATGATTTCAAATATTTCCCATAAAGTAAGATTGATTTAAAGGGATGTCCACATGTATTCCTTCATATGTACCTGATGCATTCTTTGAATACTTTTTCGTACAAATCTCGTCTGCACTCCAAATTAGAAGAAAAAAAGAGCCAGTATTTAATTTTGTCGTGTTAAGGAAAAACTAAACAGAAGAAAGCTGGATATATATTTTCAGTGATGAAAGTGATAACTAATTGATATTGTCAACTATTATATTTTAAAAATCTAGCAATACTTTTAATGTTTGAATATAATTTATATTATCATTGATCATATTCCTTGAAGTTTCCACATTCCTTAACTCATATCTGGATTCGAATACTTTTGGTTTTCTTATTCGTAGACTTGACTATACGGTGTTGAAGGACAAGGGATTAAAAGCAAACATGTTTCAAGCAGCATTGTGGAACGCAATGTTGATGGAGTCAAATTGCAATGGTTTCTGCGATAACTTTTTTTTTAACTTGCAATAACGATAAAACGATAATTTTTTTCTCAACCTGTGATAAACGATAAACGGTAAAAAAAATTATATCCCAATCTGCGGTAAGTGATAAACGATAAAACGATAGCCATTAAAAATTGGCCAGCTGTGATTGGCCAGCTACACACACACTTGGCAGTTCTCATAAGGGGGTTTTCAGGGTTCACTTGCAAGTCAGTGTGCTCCTTCTAGTCTCTACCCTATATATTCTCTCAGCTTGAACTGGTCTGAAAACGTCAGGTGGGCTGTTGTGACTATTGCCGCCGTGCACATTTTGAATTTTTACAAAAGTCGTCTTTGAATTTATCGTTTATCGTCCTCATTTTTTGGGACTAACGGTAAGTGAATGAGCGATAATTTTAGAAAACTTTGCGATAAACAATAAAAGGTTGGACCTCAGCGATAATTATCATTTATCGTTTATTGCTCATTTCATCGCACTTGGCAACCACTGCAAAATTGTCTCTTTAGCAAACATAATTATCTAAATCATGATTGCTCTGAAACTGACAACATACCCCTTTGAGAATACGGCTCTAAGTCATCAACACCACCGATGCTCACAGCAAAAAATAGTCATATTCTTTTAAAAGAAAATCTGCGACTATTTTCATGTCATATACATTACTTAAAATATGCTTGTTTTAAGGGTACTAACATATCAAACGAGTTTGTGAATGATGCTCAGTATTAAGAACGTAAGTCTTTGAAACACATGCTGAGAAGGTTACTTAAAGCCTGTCACTAATGTGAAGCAGTTAATTATTTTTTTTACCAAGGTAAAACTTTATTCACATGATATTATATCTTATAATATTCATAAAAATACATTAAAACGTCGTTTTATTAACAATATTATCAACCAGAGAAGTAAAAATTTTAGGTAAAGGAACTCGAGTAGATCTCATTTTATACATAAAATATTGAGTTTAGTGGTAATAAAATTAATCTCTTCTTGGTACGGTCCAGTAGTACTGGACCGTATCAAGTTAGTTTATCTTATTAATTTATAATATTTTAAAGTAAAGTCTCCATTTAGTAATGGGTTCAAATCTCTCGATCTCAAAAACAGTTGTTTACTCATTAGGCAAATGTTATAAGGGACATGTATACTTTAAGTTGAGATATCTCTTCATAAAAGCTTTAATGAGTTAATATTGATGAAGATTCAAGCTAGCATAATTATTGAAAAAAACATAAGTATTTTTTGTGAGTTATTATTCCTTTATTTCATTTTTCAGGAGTAGAACGACTTGAAATAGCTCGCTGAATGTGGATACTATATTTGTGTTTGAGATATCTTCACATCGTTTACTATTATAAGGTGATTTTTAAGTAGAAGGGAACCAAGTTTAGTGAAACGTTAAAGCAATTGATTAAAATATTGTTTATCAGTTGTCTTGTTATATGAGTAGAATAAAATTCTATTTTTTTAAATGCCGTGTCTGAGTATTGTGACAACAATGTTAACAACATTCAAAGAGCTACTTAATTAACTTTTCTAAGATGAAAAAAGTAATACCATTTCTTTAAGTTTGTTCCCGCCAAACTATTCCCCCACTCAATTTCATTGGCCCCAAATGTTTCCCAATCGATTGTTGCAATGTTAGACATAACAAAAATGTTTTGCATGATTTTTCTATGTATTATTATAACTAATCCATGGTTATGAGAATTGAATTTATTGTTATTTTACATGAAATAGATTCGTTGTAAAAATCCTGATCGCGATGGAATACATTTTGAATATGGTATTGTTGATTGAGCAAATTAGAAGCATTTTCTGTGGACGATGGCAGGGCCGCACTCGTCGTATTCCTGCTTGGAGATCCACATCTGTTGGAAGGTGGAGAGGGAGGCCAGAATGGAGCCACCAATCCATACAGAGTACTTCCTCTCAGGGGGAGCAATAATCTTGATCTTGATGGTGGAGGGAGCAAGGGCAGTGACCTCCTTCTGCATACGATCAGCAATTCCTGGATAAGGGAGGAAGAGTTAGTTGATTGTGTAAGTGGGTTTTTGTGTATGGTTTGCTTACCAGGATACATGGTGGTGCCACCAGACATGACTGTGTTGGCATAGAGATCCTTACGGATGTCAACATCGCACTTCATGATGGAGTTGTAGACGGTCTCGTGGACACCGCAGGACTCCATTCCCAGGAAGGAAGGCTGGAAGAGGGCCTCAGGGGCACGGAAACGCTCGTTGCGATGGTGATGACCTGTCCGTCGGGGAGTTCATAGGACTTCTCGAGGGAAGTGGAGGCAGCGGCAGTGGCCATTTCCTGCTCAAAGTCAAGAGCCACATAGCAAAGCTTCTCCTTGACATCCCGAACGATTTCACGCTCAGCAGTGGTGGTGAAGGAGTAACCACGCTCAGTGAGGATCTTCATCAAGTAGTGGTCAGTTCACGGCCAGCAAGGTCGAGACGGAGGATGGCATGGGGGAGGGCGTAACCCTCATAGATGGGGACACAGTGAGAAACACCATCGCCAGAGTCCATGACGATACCAGTGGTACGACCGGAGGCGTAGAGGGAGAGGACAGCCTGGATGGCGACGTACATGGCGGGCATGTTGAAGGTTTCAAACATGATTTGCGTCATCTTCTCTCGATTAGCCTTGGGGTTAAGGGGAGCTTCCGTGAGGAGGACGGGCTGCTCCTCTGGGGCAACACGGAGCTCGTTGTAGAAGGTGTGATGCCAGATCTTCTCCATGTCGTCCCAGTTGGTGATGATGCCGTGTTCAACGGGGTACTTGAGGGTGAGGATACCTCTCTTGGATTGAGCTTCATCGCCCACGTAGGCATCCTTTTGGCCCATGCCGACCATGACACCCTGGTGGCGGGGTCGGCCAACGATGGAGGGGAAGACGGCACGGGGAGCATCGTCACCCGCGAAGCCGGCCTTGCACATTCCGGATCCGTTGTCAACAACCAAAGCAGCAACCTCGTCGTCACACATGATGAAATCTAAGTGCAAAACAAGCCGTTAGTGCTATTCGTCTAAGCCTAAGGCCAGTCTCTCGTTAAATGTTTAAAAAATGAATTTGATAGGTTTTGTTTCAAATTGTTATTTTTGGAAAGATTCAAAAGAAATTAAACATTCAACCAATGGTAAGTGTCTTGTCTTCGTGTTATAAATTATAAACTGCATCTATTAAATCTTTTCATACTGAATATGAATTAAATAAAAGGGAAGAAAATGGTTAATTTTATCATTTTGCTTTAGTTAACCAATCCTCCCCCTGAATAGCGAATAACAAGCTTTTCTATATGTGAACTTATATACAAAATAACAATAAAAGAGTTCAATCATTGAAAAAAAACTTTTTTATCGTTCGAAAGCGTTCAGGGTTTTGTATTATAGGAAAGATATGAAGAAACGTTTTTTAGATTGATTTAAAGGTTTATGAGTTTGGTAATAGAATCACATTGAGTTAAAATAGAAATAGTATTTGAAGTGAAATATTCATTAAAAGTAGGAATCTTTTCTTAATTTTAGTTTAAAAGTTTTGAGTTAACTTGATATGTTTTTACAATTATAGATCTAAGATTTCCAGTAGTAAAAGTTATTTGAGTATTTTGTGAAGGAGGATCAAAAACAGGTTGGACTGCAGTTTCAAGCGTGTATATTCTTCTGGATTGAGTGCTCTTATACTTACTTGAGTATTTTTTTAGGGATGATCAAAAACAGATAGAAACAGATAGGATATAAAAACCCGAAAGCTCCTAAACTTTGCTTTGTAGTTATTGGAGTGAACTGACTGAGGAATGAGGGAATTGTCTCCTATTTATGTGGGAAAAAATTCAAGCTAAAATTATTAATAATTGTGCGTGTGCCTATTGACATGACCTAAGAAAGTGAAGAAGGGGGCGTGCCTCAGGGCAAGGAGGTCTCTCCACCTGCGAATAACAAATTTTGTTCTTACTTTTTCCCCCACCTCAACACAAGATCTTCTTCTTTTTCCCCCAACGTGAATCTATTTTTGAGGTCACATTGCCAGAGACTTTTGTTTCTTTGAGTGTGTGTGTCTTATTCTTTTGGCAAGGGAATCACTTTCAATTGTATGCCTTTAAATAATGAAATCCTCCCTTCATTTCTATGTCATTTCCATATAAGGCAATCGATTGTCGTCATTACTATATGATAAAGGCTCTTACATATGTGTAAACATATTTCTCTCTCTCTGAAGACTATCCCTGAAGTCCTATTCCAAGCAAATAAAAATACAGAAAAGTTTACCTTAGTCTCCTTGTTTGCCCAGTTTGGACATAATAAATTTAAGGTATTTAATAATAAGAATTTTACGGGTCGGCAAAAGCATGCCTAAGTAGCATTTTTCTAAGTGATGCATATATATATAATATATATATATATATAGATTATATATATATATAAAAGAACGCTAAAGTATTTTACTGCAAACTGTTTTGTGAGAATAATTAATGCTTCTTCTTTTTTTTTTGGAGGATTTAATTGATTCTTATATCAGCCACATTTGATTTAAAAATGATGGAGAATAGTTTAATTAGAAAACGTCTCCATTCATTCGGCTCATCTTTCATTAAAATGGGCCCTTCCTCTGTGTTCCTTTAGGACAAGAGCAATCTTATCAGAACAGAAGGTATTTGGACTTGAAAGAAGTGATTTTCTTATAAGACACCATTATGTCAGCAGAAAATTAAAGTATAAGAGATAAAGATAAATATTAAAATTAAATCTCAAGAGTTCAGTTACTACATAACTTTATTTCATTTGAAAATAACTTTGCATAAAAGTGTTTTAAACTATCAAATGATCTGTTCACAAAAAAAAAACAAGCAATAAAGTACCAATAAACTATACACATATTTTGTTGGTCAATGAGCCTGACATAAAAATAAATAATAATCAATTTCATAGACAGTTCTGTAAACAGAACTGCAGATATTAAGAGATTAGTTATTATTAATATTATTCTTCAATAACCCACTTATAACAAAACCGATAAGTTTGATCTATCTACTTTATTTATCAAGGAAAACCAAAATAAATCTGTAACGTCATGAGTACTTCCAAGGTATGTCTTTAATTATGTTGTCCCTTCACTTACAACTACAGATAATTTACTGTATTTACTTTTTAATCAAGAAAAAAAGATAGTACCAAAAAGATTAAACACTCTATGCCCATGGCATTTAAAATGTCAATGGGTTTAAAAGTGATATAGAAGAAATTAACAAAAAAATATTCACTACATCAAAATATGAATAAAAGGATTATATCCTCACTCAATAACATTTGTGATGGAAGAATTCCAAATTTCGGCAGGACTTATAAATTGTACAGGCCTTGTAAGGACTGTGGAATGTTATATAATCATACAAGCTGTGCTTTCGTTGATTGCCCAGCCATTGTACAACTGAAAATATTTTGCTTTCTCAATGTTGGTGGCCTAGACGATAGGTCGTCATCCAGCTTGAGAACCATAATTATGTTTGGGCTCTCCTCAAGAGAGATGAAAATCTTCGACAAAACGAAGGCGCTAGATTTTGCCCTTTTAAACACAAAGGCCTTGATAGCAAGGAACCTTACAAAAATATGAGCCAATAAGACCGGGAGAGATCAGAGTGATCCTGCATGGAGCTGCAGGAAGATACGCAGCCTTTTCACTCAAAATCCCATCGTTGGACAGTTCATCATGGATATTCGCGGCTGAATTGATAAAATATTACCCGACTCAAAGTCATCGCTTTTACCAAATTTTGAGGAAAATAATCAAAAAAAATTAGAAATTTGCATAATTTAACTTGTTTTTAATGTGTTTTACTGCTATTCTTTAATACTTGTTAATTAGATAAAATTTTATGGTTTGTTCATGTTCGATGCTAAATTTTAAACTATAATGTTTATTTTTGTATTTTATACGTATTAGCATCGTTTTTATGTAACTGAGCTTTATAGGTATGTGACCAATTTATTATTAATATATAAATATATACTTAAACTTTCTTATATAGATATTAATATATATTATATATATATATATATAATATATATATATATACTAGTATATATATATATATATTACTTATTTAGATCTGGAGATTCTTAGAAATAAGTAGTTATTATTTAAGGATAAGGATTAATTCATATTATAGGTAAGAAATTATGTTCTTCACGCTAATAATGTTTAATTTATGTACCAGTCGAAAGATTAAATGCTCTTGCTACCAATCAGTAACGATAAATTCATCGAACCAAATAAATAAATAATATATAATCATAAAATAAAATCAATTTATTTATTTGATTTGCATGTATTTAATATTAGATTTAGTGACCATCATTAAGTTAATTGACATCACGGACATTATGTATATGATATGGTCAATAGTTTTATCGTCCTTTATTATTTTTTCAACTCAACAGTCCATAAAAGAAAACACAAGCACAAGTAAGTAAATATATATAAAATGATGTTAATGTGTAAAAAAACATAATTAAACATTTTAGTTTATTTTTAAATGAGTAAACCATTACCCACTGATATTCATTTTTCATAAAAAACGTGTTTTTTATATAAGATACGCATAAAAAATTATACGGCATATACGAGAATAAAAAAAATCTTAGAAGGAATTATTCATGACGTCATCTTCTCTATGAAGGATATACATTAAATACCCTAAGTACAAATATATGTTTTTATTTAAAGAATGTAGGAACAATGCCCGAGAACTCAAAATAAAGACAATTTATACCCATATATGGAACTGAAAGTGACACTTTGAAAGCGTAAAAGCTTTCTCGAATGTATATTAAAAACAGACGAGAAGCTTTTTGAGAATAAGGATACGTTTTTAAGAGGGCGGTAATTAGGAAGCCTACATCTGAGGAATGTATAAAAAACCTACAACGTAGTCGGCTGTGTTTCTGTGAAGAGCCCATTTGGAGGGAATGGAACGATACTATTATAATATTATTAAAGATAAAATCTTGATGGTGGTTATAATAATAATAATAATATATGTCATAATAGATTGGATTGGTCATTCAAAACAGGACAAGGAATGCATTTTATGGTGGTTTAATCAAAGAGAAAGAGGATAAAAGTGATTTATTTGTAATGGGGATATAAAAAAAACTCCAGAGATGATGGAGACAGTTTATAATGATCGAGAGTATTTATAATATTAATATGATATTATAAGGATATTATAAATGGAATGTAATAATAAGCTTTTAACTGGCTCTAATCTGTAACTTAGCATTTGGTATTCGAAATGAAATTCTACCAAATCTCTGATCATTTTGTTTATTAAAATGTTTATTAAACACTCAAAAGATCCATTAATGGCAAGTTTTTAAAATGATCTTTATTGATTTAGTTTCTTTTGGTTGTAGTTAAAAGTCTTTGAAAATATATATTGGGATGGCTTATATAATATAGATAATACATAAAGACTTTACGTCGGATTTTGAAATATTCAAAGTGATTTATTATTTAAAATATTGGAAAAGCGTTTTTTAAAGTGTGCATTGTGCAGTTTATGTTAGATAATTTTTATTCTATGTTTTAATTGTTATCGTTTTCTCCAAAGTATTATTTTTAGACTACAATGTCTATTTATGTTTTTTAACGCAATTACTCTGGAATTTTAAGAACTGAAATACACTGGAAAAAAATACATAAAATCGATTTTGAAAAACATAAAAGATTGATGGATAAAGAAAAGTTTTTCTTTTATCTATTTAAGATCGATAGAGTTCAATTTCTTATGGTTGGAAAGAAAATATTTAGGACATGTAACCCCATTCATATAAATGAGATGTTATTGATGCTAACCATGTCAATGTGGTAGTGGACCTTATGTCATTTTTTCTTGATAGTCCACAGACTATTAATATATATTCTTCATTTTAGGACAAATACAGAAACAAGTTACAGAAGTAGCATTAAATTTAAGATATAAATAACAAGAAACAAAATAAGATTTTTATTTTTTATTATAATATTTTTTAATAATATTTTTCATAGAAACTTATATTATTCTTTTATTGCATAAATAAAAACTGTATTTGTTATAATTACGTTGATTTGGTCGGCCTCTTCTCCTTCATAGAAAGATATGAAGTCGTGTGAAGGGTAGACCTTCAGTCATTAATATGTTTGTATATTAATGGTGGATCCTTTAGTTGCCGGAGATCCAAATGATGCCTTGAAAGTGATAATTGGATTACTGCAAATAAATGCATCACTCAAATCAGACAATCAAAATAGCCCAATATCCTCTATATCCAGAGGCACGTGAAGACATTTTTGGCAGGGGGTGCTGTTGGTGGGGGACGAACTTTGAATGGTAGCTTTATTTCATATCAGTTTCGAAACTCGCCACCAGGGGGTGCTACCGCACCTCCCGCAACCCCAGTTCCCGCGCCACTGTCTATATCTACTATTTGATTCATTTTATCATCTTCTTACTTCTGATATATGAATAAAGATTCAGCTCAAACACTTCTTTGTATCTCTATTGCTTACAACTTTGAAAAGATTCGAACCAAACAAGTATTTTTGTTGTTGTTGGCATGTTTCATCCTCTTAAAAATAGCTTGATTCTTTGATGATGGAGCATAATCAATTATTGAAAAAGCTTGCGTTGAGCATCAGGAATAGTTTAAATACTTTTCACATCAATACAGCAATAACAAAGGAGATGGATGAGGTATTTTTGTACATACATGGAATTTGAATATCGATTAATTGAATAAATACTTTTATAAATGGTAGGCAAATATATACCTTTTTCTAATACGATGAAGGGTTTCCCGTAGGGCTGTGCTTTGATAGCTCTTATAGCACCACTTTGATGCATTTTAATTTGACAAATAGTATGAATTATAAAATATTCAAAAAAAATTGCTGATTCAAGAATTATATATCTTGCTTGTGTAAAAAAAATCGACTTAAAAACATTTTATAGATCTGTCTTATCTTAATTCTTTCACTAGATAAAGATTATATAAAAATAATAAAATTCGTCAAAAACATATACTCAAAAGCAAAAATAATGAATATTATAGTCCAATTTTAGAGTTTAAAAGGATTGATTTTTATATGAAATGACAAAACAATTATTGTCTTTTAAAAAATATATTGACATAACCACATATTTTGATACAAGGATTTTAAAGTGGTTTTTTCAAAACCGAAAATCATCACCAGCAGAGCTTTAAAATATAATAAAGTATCTTTTTATTTAAATAAAATAAATATAATATGTTTATCAAAATATTTATAATAATAAATCAATGAGAAAATAAATGCCTTACATTTTTATTTTATCAACGCATAGTGTTATTTTTATATGTAAAAAAAAATAAATAAATTGAAGAAAAACATTAAGTACTCCCGATGAAATAAAAAATTAATAAAGGCTTTTGTTTTTATTATATTTTGTGTCAAAAAGATTTATGAAACAGTTTGTAGTAAACAAAAAAAGTCTCATAAATTTGAAGACATTTTAATAAAAACTCATGTTTTTTAAACCGAACAGACTTTGTGTTTCAAAAATATGAAATTATCTATGCTAGGGGACTCGACACTTTGTCTTATTCACCGTTTTTTTGTATGACAATATAATGAACGAGACCTCCAACGGCTTGTTATTTTAGCTTTCATATATATTTTTTTCAAAATTATATAGAAAAAAATTATATATATACATATATACAAAAGGTTTTATATAATAATTAACCAATGTTAAATTTGATACAAAGTTTAGTTTACATATAACATATTTGATGATGCAATGTTTTGATAAGGATCATGCTTAAATATAAAGCGGATTCATACTTTTGTTTTATTATCTGATATAAGTATGTAAATATAGTTCACCCTGTTAAGCAATATTGGAGAATAAATGTATCTCGTTAAGATTAAGCATACCTCAAGCTAAACTATGTAAATACAGGTTTTTGTGGTTACGAAGGGATTATGGGTCATAATAAAAATGGCCTGCAGAGAATAATAAGAGTCGTTGTCCGGGGAGGACTCTTAGTTTTATGTAAGGCTCACTGGTGAGTTCACAGGTAGTAGGTATATGATGCTCCATGGAGTTTTAATTTATTCTCCATCAATTTGAATTATATGTACTTGGCGATTAGGGTCTGTTAAATATGGAACTTGCATAATTTATATACCTATATAGGAAAGTATTCTTCTCGATAATTGGAACTCATGATCATAACTTCACTATGATTGGACGTTGTATGTTTGTTTATCGAATTATCGAATGTGATTCGTCAAAGGAAGGGAACAAAAAATCACATGGATGAAATTAAGCAGAGAAAAGGATTTATACTTCTACATTCAAATATATATATATATATATTCTACTTGGTTTTGATTCACAGACAACATCAACATTGTTTTTATCATTATTTATAGGTGAACATATTTCATGCCAAAGATCGGAGGAATAAATTCGTAGATAATACTTCAATAAGTAATAGCAGTGCTAGAATAGCAGTGATAGATATAAATTGTCGCTATATATGTGAATTGTATATATTGTTTCAATAAAATTATATGTGCATTCATATTTTTTTTTCGGCCAAGAGGCAAGCTTTATTTATACTTTTTCATTTCCACAATTGCGGAGGTATAGGGACAAAAAAACACACATCTAAAACAAATACAATTATAGCACACAAAATATCATTTCTTAGATATAAATATTTCATGATTCAATGATATAACGTTGAGCTTTGCATGACGAAGCGTCGAAACTACTGCGTATACCATGTCAGATGTGAGGGTGGGGCAGGGGACCTGCTCGTTGATGATGGAAAGAGAGAAACGTCGGAGCGGTTCTTGAGCGTGAGGTGGACCCGGAGGTGATCACGTGTTGAGTACTCCGGAGCTGTACGAGCTCTTCTTAGAGAAGTCCTCCTCGTTTTCGGCCAAAAAGCATGTCTTTATTGACTGCGTTAACAAGGAACCGATACAGGCCATAATTATAACATAGTGCATTATAGAAGCAAACAACGGTGGTATTTTTGTAAATTTTACAATAGCGAACAAAACGCGAAATACATTAATTGATTGATTTCTACAATAAAAATATTATTAAAATGTGACAAACGCAGTAAAAAAATTCAGAAGGGCAAATACATGTATTAAAAGTCTAAATCATTTTTTTAAGGTCTATAAGTGGGTGCATTCATAAAAAATATTTTATATTTAATTTATAAAAATTAAGAGTTCTTTGTTGGTTATAGACACTATTTGTATTACTATGTTTTCATTTAAAAAATTTGATCTTTGCGATGAGTGACCTGTGATCTCCATGCGCATAAGTGGGTTCAAGCTGCAAGTTAAGTTTTAAAAGTTTTTGTTTTTTATTTAAATCAACGTAGCAATCAAATATATCACATCCAGATTTAGAAATACAGTTGTTATCTAATAAAAAGTGAGCTAGAACCATTTTCATACAATATAAACGTAAATTCTATTAACATAAAAATTGACTTTTATAAGTTTACAACAAAAAACTTTTTGCAACAGTGATATCATGTTATATAAAGAAATACTCAAAGGATAATAGCTTATGTATGCAAAATTGCATACTAAAAATGCTCTTACAAATGATATGTTGCCCCCTTCAAAGAAAGCACGTAGTGACAGCAGTATTTAAGGAAATATAAGTCGATAGTTAATCGT
>CP045891.1:29215749-29233674 GCA_013387185.1 Caligus rogercresseyi
ATATATTTACTCGAATCCAACGGTTCTCAATCTTTTAAAGCTGAGATCTCCAATTTAATTTCATACGACCCAATTTGGTCTGTATTGGAATATGAGTCTTCAAATAAATGTGATAATAAACCTTTTTCTTCAACGGATGGTTGAAATAAAAAAGAGGGAATATTAAAAACACATTGGCATTCTGAAATAAAACACGAATTCCCTTGCTGCTTTTGAGGGCGTAGGGATAAAATATCGTCCTTCAGCACAAAAATTGCATTTCTTGTGTCCGTTAAGATACCACAGTAGTTTTGAGCAAAATTTGTTTCCCCCCTAAATGATTTGGCAGTTCTAAAAAAATCACCTCTCGATCTCAATTGGGATCGGTATCCTTAGATCGAGAATGTACACTTTAATATATCATTGCTAGGGCGCCCTTTTGTTTTTATAAGATACTAGCGAATGTTACCCGGCGCTGCCCGGGATTTTCCAACTCGACAATAGTCTGGATGAAAAAAAAAATCACACGAAATAATTTAGTGATGCCATCGCGTGTATTTTTCATATTAAAATAAATTCCTTAAAAAGTCTTCATTGGATTCTTCATAGCCAGTTTTCCGTTTTGCATTCTTAAGGCTGGGTATTTAAACATCATAAAAAGAAGAAATCACACGAATAATTTCGTGATGTCATTTTCATTTTAAAAATCAGTTCATAAAGAGTATTACTGAGTCTTCATTGCCATTTTTTCCGTTTTTTTGTTCCTTAAGCTGGGAATTGACATCACTCTTCATCTCTTGGCAGTATTAAAATTTGAATAGCACATGTTGCATTTGAAAAAAACTTCAAAATTTTACGCAAAACCTAAATTTGGGGGGAAAGACAGGGATGGAAAAAACTTATTTTCAAGCAATCCTATGGAAAACTATTTTCCGGTAAAACCCCATTTAAACAAAACACGTTTACTATCTCAGAAAACATCCACAGAAAAGTTGGGAAAAAATTAACTTGGTAATTTTAAAAAAATCGCAACAAACGTTTTGGCGAATAAAATAGACATGTCGATGACGAATTTCCGCGAGCTTGACAACAACATAAAACCCTCTTGAGCTCTCAAAACTATTCACTGAAAATTTCGTCAAGATCTAAACAACCGTTCGGGAGATACAAGGAAACGAACGAAAGAACAACGAACGAACGGAATTCTTTTTTATTAGTATAGATGTATTTGATTTATATTATGATGTCTTTCCTTTTTGTGAATGTGCTGTTATATTCTTTAAATAACCATAAATTAAACGGCAGTTATGTCCAGTGCGTGAGCTAGAAGTAGGTAGTAATAATTATTTTAAAAAGGGAATAAATATGAAACATAAATCTCTCTTGCATCTTTTTGGAGCTGACTCCTTTGCCCATAATGAGTTTATCTACGCCAAGGAGGCTTCTGGCTTCTTTTATACTTCAAATTACAGAGTAAAATATATATATGTATATAAATGTAAAGCTAAGAGGGTTTCATAAAAAAGAAATTAGTGCATATGAATAAGTTATAGTCTTCAAGGCTCCTGATTATTGCATGGTTGAAAATATGCATCTGCATAATTGGACAGTGTTTAGGGAAAATAGCTTAATTCTTAACTTGAGGGCAGTTATGAGCGAAGGCTATGTTTATACTAGCACGCTTGGAAGTATATATATTGTTCTGGACTACTTCTTAATGGTTCCTAAATAGCTATTGGTTTTTGAAGTATGGGTTATTAATGGTGCAGCCTTTTTTTAAAGGTCTCTAATTGTGAGAACTCGGACTTACCTCTCTCTCTCTCTCTCGTCTTCTCCTCTCTCTCTCTATATATAATATATATATATATATATATATATATATATAATAACGATGTTTACCTGGCGCTGCCAAGATTTTCTAACTTGGAAATAGTCTTTGGAATAGAAAAAATCATACGACTAATTCTCAGTGGACGTCATTGTATATGATTTTCATTTTAAAATATACCTTAAACACACATCACTTCTTAGAAGGGCTGATCGCGTGAAAAACGGTATCAGGTATCTCATGCAACCTTGAAAGACCACATCATTATGGTTTGCAAGACGGCTTCACACAGAAAACCCGCTAGTCTAAATGTTAAAAACACAATTATTATTGTTTTAGTTTCTGTGCCTGAGGGGGAGGGGGGGGGGGGAGGGCTGACAGAAAAAAAACCTTAGGGAGAGTGCGATTTCCATATCTCTATCGAGAAAAGTTGAGGGCGATGTGACATCACTCTCCATTTTAGGTATGTTTTAAAAAAATTATATATATAAATGAGCAAAAAGTATATATTTGATCGATCAATATGTATCTTATTTTGACATAGGAATTATAGTTTCAAAAGGTAGAAGTGGAATTATTGTGTATATTAGTTTTAAAAAATGTAGGAAGTGTCGTTTCGAGTTTTAAAGACTTGAGTTATAATAATTATTGTGATTTAGTCCATCTCTGACTTAAAAAATATTTCTATGATTATCATGGGACTTATTTGAAGGCCAGCTATATATTTGATGCAAAATATTCTTATTGAGGTACTTAAGCTTGTCAGTACTAGGTTGTACTGGTTTAAGAATGTGAATTACTAAGTAAACAAAAAAACAACATACATTTTTCTTTAAATGATGTCTTTCAACATAAGAGATCTCAACGTTATAAAATCAGTTGGTGCCTCTCCACACACTTCAGGAAGGCGGCCTCGGATTCCTTCTTGGTCAGATTTATGACAACCCTGTCTCACTCCTTCTTAATATCTTCTTGTCCATTAAGTGGACAGAGAGATGCTTCTTGACGTTGGGTAAGAAAAATAGTCTACCAGGTTCGGGTTGTAGGGTGGGTGTTCTAGCATCTGCATGTCCTTGAATTTGGACATGTGTGTCCTGAAAAAATACTGCTTGTCAGTTTCTTCAGCCTCGTCACTTTAAAAACCAATGTCAATGACCTCTTCATCACAATATGCTTATAATTTAGGCCCTAGTTTTAGAAAAGAAGCTATGACAATCAGCTTCGTCATTGAGGAATGGGCCTTGCACTTGATGGGTCCGTAGACCTATGCTTAATCAATTGTTTCAACTGCTGATTGTTCTCTGTTGTGTGGTAGGGTACCATAGACTCGATGTTGTCCAAAAACTCATACCCTTTTTATGAATAGCTGTGACCTGAACTGGTGGTGGTGTAGCCTCTCTTGTTCTCCATGCCCACCACTCCCCAACTCGGGTTTCAAGGTAACAATTAACCTATAAACTGGCTCTTTCGCAAGAACTGCTCAGGAAATGACTGCTTTGTCACTTGCAAATCTCATTGCAAGTCTTTTTAACCTTGCAAGATTGAAAAACTAAATCATGTACTCTGTTTGTATTGATAATCTGAACGGGGCAGTAAAAACAGTCGTTGGATGGAAGTGCATAGATGTTCAGTTCTTTTAAATTAAAAAAGACAACCCCGATTGAGTCTTTATATTTTTAATGTTTTTTATTATTTCATAAATCGTTCATTTCGCCCATATATTTATATGTATTTTCATATTTAGTATTGAAGTGTCGATATAGCATTACACTTTTAATTAAAAACGGATTATGTTAATTTTAATTTTCACTAATATTTTCCATAATTTATTGGAGTTTTAAATGAGTTTGCTTGATATTTCTATTTGCTAACAAAAAGTCAATAATACTGCAATAGTTATACGATCAAGTAAAAGTTAGTTTTTCAATAAGTATTTATTTATATTTTTCTTCACTTTTAGATATTCAAAAAAAATATAAATAATTTTTTTAGATATTCTATAAATAAGAAAGACAATAAACTGTCGGAGAAGCGGTGTCTTTGTAATATTATATCTGAATTATCTTTAAATTTCATGCAGAAATTGAAGGAGGGGTCGAAGGTTATATGTGTAAAATAAATGAATACATATTGTCATGTTTTATGGAAATACTTAAATACAAGGGCGTCATAAACCAATCCAGTCTCTAATGTTTTTTGTTTCTTAATGGGGAAACCAATGTTTTACCTTTAAGTCCTATGATCATAATGAGAAAACATTTACAGACTCTCACCAAAAATGGTTTCGATACTGACTTGCCACATCTTCATTATTTTTGAGTAAGTCAGGAGTGGATTCCAGTAAACGAAGCTGCTATTGGTGCGGAGAGATAATATTCGAAGCCTACAAGATATTGCTGTAGCCTTCTGACTGTTCCATTTCAACATATTCATCCTATGTGGAAGCCTATGAGATGAACATTTGATTTCTACGGTTCAGAAGGTACTTTATGGTTCAAGAGAAAACGGAAGGGGAATCCTTTGGGTCTTCATCGTGTCGTCTAAAAAAAATAGAACTCTTACGCTCCGTATCCAAGGTAAACAATTCAAATAAAATGCACGGGACATCCTCAACGATGTCCCAACTCCCCAATAATGGTGCTGGATTCAAGGGAGGAGTTGATGAGCTTCAAACTTCTTAATTTTGCCCTGGACGCTTCTTCGTGTATTATTTTTTATTATTACAACCTCATTTTTTATCATACTTAAATCCTTTTTGTATTTAACTGTTTTGATGTTTAATCCCTACGATACATTACTTTTATATAAACTATTAATTGTTATATGAATTATGGTGAAATGTATTTGAAATAAAGCATATTTTTTTAAAGAAAAAAGAGAAGGGGACTTATTTTTAATATTGTTTTTAGATGTACCTATATTCGTGTTTTGAACATACAGATATGAAGATATAGAGAGCTATTCCCTTCGATAGCAAAAAACATCAATCAGCTGTCGCTTGTTCCAAAATAGACAAAGTAATTTGTATACTACGTCATCGTAAGTGATCAAAAAGATAGAAAGATTTGTTTAATGGGCACAAGGACGTATCTCTCTGAAGAATCCAATAAGCTCTTTATGTCTTTATATCTCTATTGGTATGAAGTGTGAATTTCATTTATTTATTATTTTAATAATTTATTTCCAACATTATTTTGTTTTCACAAAGTTATTTCTTGTCGTTTATTTTTTTTTGCGTTTACAGTTTACATACTTTATTCCTGGCCGAACCAGGATATACAAACATCTATCTATCTATCTATCTATCTATCTATCTATCTATCTATCTCTATCTATATATCTATCTATCTATCTATCTATCTATCTATATATATATAATCTATACATATCTATATAAATAAATATAAATATACATCAGATGCATTTTTTTGGGGATCCGCAACAATTATTCTTCTTTATTAATGCATGTTATTTTATATTTTATTGATTTCTGTGTACATTTCAAGTAGACCTGTAAAGTATTAAAAAAACAAAAAATATTAGTGGAAAAGTAGGGAAGTCATGATTTTGAAATATAAAACAAATAATTTGTTATTCATCTGCACTTTTTTTGTACACTCGGTACTGTTTATTCAACATCTTCAAAACAATTAACATCAAAAAATTCTTATCCAAAACGGCATAAACACAACAAAACATTATCTATCATAGGGTCGAAATCTTGGGGCGGAGGGGTTTTCACTTCTGCATTGATATAAAATATACTGAACTTTAGTTGTAATAAAGTTTACTTCCTCTTTCTTTCTTGCCCAGATACAAATAAATCAATCCTTTGAAGTTAAAATTGATTGAAAATGGCAAAAAAACCACAATTTTAACTGTTCCAAAATCATCAACCAAGGGACCACTCTATTAAAAAAATGATTCAAAGTCCCAAGGAGTCTTTACAAAAAAAGCAAACTCTTTCATCACTAGTCCTTCCAAATATACTTCCACGGGATACAGTGTTGGTACAATTCTGTACTTCAAGTAGTACAATGAGGACATCCCGCCAAATTTAGTTTAAAACCTTTATTATCTGACATGCTGAAGCGTTTCATCTAAAATGTTCTTTCTTTCTTTCAATCCTGGCTAAGATATTGATAAAAATACATTTATTTACGAAGGTATTTCTTAAGAAAGTATGTCAAGAGAAGTCATGACTTGAATATAAAAAACAAATAATGTGTTATAGCATCTGCACTTTTTGGTCTTTGTGCATCATTTATTTATCAAAATTCAAATAATTGGTATTTATTTGACAATTTTTTTGAAAGCTTCAGCCAACAAAAACATTAGCGTCCGAGGAACCTCGAAGTTTTTATATATTGAATTACATCCACTTATTTGGACGTAGTCAATAAAAAGAAAAATATATGTGATGCTTATTATTACTATTATAAGCTATGTGATGAATTCTAAAATATGCATATATATTCCAATGTATCATTGGATACAAACCGTCCGAAACGAATCATGAAGAGACTTGCTTTTCCAAGAGTACGAAGAATGAACCCTTTTTCGGGGGGAAATAAACCCATAAATAAGAGAGAATAGAGAGCCATGAATAATCAACAAACATGGAACTGCAGTCAATGGATAAATAGGAATATTTACATAGCGGAAGATGCACAGAGGAAGAGAGCCAAAGGAAAGGAATATCTATATATTATCATGCTCACATGGCTAGATATTTTTAAAATAGAGATACATAAACTAAATATCACACACACACACAACATATATATATTATATATGATATATATATATATATATATATTATATATATATATATAATATATATATACTTACAAAATATATCTTTATACTAATTCACCAATCTCTGTCCGTCCGTCCGTCTATGTCCGCACGCTATCTCTTCCCACTTTATGGTCAAATTTGAACTTTGAAGTACCTATGGAATCCTTGGGTCAAGGCGGACCTAATAAAACTACTTGCAAAGTAGTGGGAACAGAAATGAACCAGAAAATCACCATTTCTGATTTACTACCTACTTTTCAAGGTAAAGAGAGGAAAAAAGAAAAAGAAAAAAGCATCTAATGTGACTAAAACATATTCTGTGTACAAGTCAAGCTTTTATGAGGAATGTTTGTACAAAACAGAAAAATTATTGTAACTCATTGACATTTAGAAAACCTATTTTATCTCCACAAATCCATGATACAAATTGTTAAGAAAATTATGTAATATGAACATATGGGCGCCGTTAGGCGTCCAAATATGCGAGATATATAATTTACCTCAATATAAAGTTTTTCTCATTATTTATTTCAAAATATGCTTTTTCCAGATTATATTAATGTAATTGATTTATTTGTCGAACATTCTTGAAAGTCCCACGTGTTTTTATCGATGTTGTTCAAGAGCTTGTCATTTCATACCTATATATATTTTTAAATCACACTCTTATTGTCATAGTGTACCCTTAGTAAATATTTTATTCAACATCATTGAAAACACTTATTATATCCAGTATTAGTTTCAAGGTTTGACAGGTGTTTTGAAAAGTAGTTAAAAAAAACCCTATATAGTTATAAATATATTTCTTTGTCATATGAAACTAAAATCACAAGAATACCTAAAAAAATTAGAAATTCGGAGAATATAGTAACTATATATTCATACCACTAGTAATGGATGGTTTAGAAAAAGTAATGAACAAAGAGGTGTTAAGCAACATGCAGGTATAACTTCTTTTAAGTTTTAAATGTATGGATGAAAATACCATGCCATTAATGAAAGTAGCTTATTCAATATATTCAAAGTCTATCGATTAGTTTTAAACCATTAGGATTTTATCTAAGAGGATGACCAAAATTGGCCTTCTCCTCTTGAGAATCGAACCTGCGCCCCAACATTAAGAGTGGAACACGCCTGAACGCACATGGCTATCCCACCATTTAATGCCTGCATAGTTTGTATAATAATAATATTAAAATAAATAAGGTGCTGCTGAGAGATACACAGTAACATTTAAGTCAATAGTCAAAAACTTATTCAATCTATAAGTATATACAGGCTTGTGAGCGTTCAAGCTTTTTTGCTTTCAGCGTTCCGTTCAGCGTTCAAAATAAATTAGCGTTCATTCAGCGTTCCGTTCAAATGTTTTTGCGTTCAGCGTTCAAATATTTTAAAAAAGTGACGACTTTTTTTTTTTAGAAAAAATTCTCAAAAAGGTGATGACGTTTTTTTTTTAGAAAAGAATTTCCGAAAAAGTGATGACGTTTTTTTTAGAAAGAATTTTCGAAAAACATTAATACGTAGTGATGACGTTTTTTTAGAAAAGAATTTTCAAAAAAATGATGAGTTTTTTTCCGAAAAAAGTCCAAGAAATGTTTGAAACGCTGAACGCAAAACTCTTTTTTTGCGTTCAACGTTCAGCGTTCAAAAAAAAGTTGCGTTCCGTTCAGCGTTCCGATTCAATTTGCGTTCCGTGCACAAGCCTGAGTATATAGTATTATAATTATTTTTAATAGCAAATAAACTTACTGCAACATTAAAGATTCAAAATATGCCAATATAACTATAATGTAATTATAGGTGAAGGAGAGCATAACTTTTCATAGCATTTTTGTGTATTTTTATATCTTTATAATAACATCTTTACTATTTGCACAACAAACATATCATCTTTTTCATAATAAACTCTATATAAACACATTTTGCAGTTCCCCAAACTACTTATGAGTCTAGGTTTACCTAGATGTAAGCTCTTCAAAGATCCGTGGATTTAAAATAGAACACCCCTTGGAACACGTACGATTATCTTGATTTCACTCAAAGTATCATCTTGCCTTATAAAAGGCATAATAACATTTCATCATCAAGACTTTTTTCTTCTTGGACGGTTTGGTAAAAAAGAGGGGACTATTATTTCCTTTTGATGGATTCGACTGTCAGGAGTGATACAACATCTCTTTGAATCAAAGTATCAATCAGAAGACTGAGGTGGATACATAGACCTTAAATACCTGTTTCCTTTTTCATATGAAAAGTGTTGTAGTTGTCTATGTATACATATATAACATGAACTGGCTCTTCCTTTGGCCACTCTCATTGAAATTTGCATTTCAATAGATCCTATGAATATGTATAACATAAATATCTTCTTTTTAGTAGACCATCAGCTTGCAACTTACATGATAATTATGGTTCAAATGTTGAATATAAATTTGAAGAAAATACCAAGAGGGAACAACAAGGATTGAAATAATAATAACATATAAATCCCCTGCATAATGGGGTCGGAAAAAACTCTCATAATTTATCATTTGAAAATCATCGAGTTTGAAGAAATGGGCTAATAGAATTTTTCATTTTTAGGGTTATGTACATATTAAGTGTATTTTTATATATCATAGTTACTCGTATGTATTTTTTCTCATCAAAAGGTTTTAAAGTAAATAACATTAGGTATATTAAATCGATATAAGAGGGAAACTTTGTATAATTGAAAGCATATATAAAAATTAATTTTTTCCATATAAAAACTTTTATGTTTTAACCAATTTTCTAACGATTTTTTTACCAATAAAATATACAAAAGAATAGAAGCGAACAAATAATATATTGATAAATATTATTGGTTGTTATGAATGAGTGATGATTAATTCAAAGAACCTTGAGGTGGTGAAACAGAAGGAAAATGTTTGATAACTCTCTAAAATTAAGATACTAGGTTTGATTAAAGTTTTAATGTTCTAATGCTTATTTATATCCTCAAGGATAACAATTCATACAACATATAAGCAAAATATAAATTGTCTGTTTTCGACTTTACAACAATCCTTTTCTTTATTATTATGCTATTAGGAATATTTATATAAAATTTCGTCTCTTTAGGGGCCAAAAATGATGTAGTTTTTATTATAAGGATGTGTAAAAACCTTCAAGTCTATACACTAATTCTATAAATATTTAGTTAGGGAAATGGAAATAATATATGGGAATCTAATTATATGAGTACAAAAAAGTACTGACATTTACACTCCAATTACACAGCAGAAAACGAAGAGATTTTTTCAGTACCGAGCATCGACTCATCAAACTTTGTTTCATAATTGAATTTTTTCAATGAATACAAAACAATATTTACAGTTTTTAAAACCCCATTTTGGATTTATTTTAAACTATAATGTTATTTGTGTTTCATTTTAACGTATTAGCTTTGGTTTTATGTATTTATGTACATTCTGTAAAATTGAACGAGGGGGAAAAATTTGATAAGATTAAATCTGACCCACTAGATCTTTCATTAAAAAAAATTGTAAAAATTGTAGGTTAGATACCATAGCTTTATAACGCACAAAAGGTATTTGACTTCTTACAATTTCGTTCACTACTTTTCGGTATCCAATAAACATATACATAGATACAAATTAGAAAATTTGACAGCACTTTGGTCCCTTTTTGAAGACAGCTGCGAGACATTTTTAATTGTTCAATCAGTTTCATTCCAAACCGTCCAACTATTTCAATTTCTTCCAAAAATTTTATAATTATTTGTAAGCAACTTCAATTCTTGTAGTGTAATTAAAAAAAAAGCATAAAATATAAAAAAGTCACCAGTTCTTCATTCATGCATACACAATAGCAATGTATATGTCATAGGTCATTATCTCTGGCTTTTTTGGGCAAAATGATACTTCTCGACATATTTCTTAAAAAATATAATTTATGAAGATAACTTTAACGAAAATTTATCTTATTTTTTTTGGCTGCTCATAAAACTAACTAGTAATAAGACCTTATTTGTGTTGGGTTTCCAGATGCAAAGGAAGAGTCACTTTAATATTTATGAATGGCTTTGGCCTGGACGTGAATTCTTTACTGTATAGTCAACAACAACATACAAAAGGCTTAATATAATTTGATATAAACAATGGCCATTTTTTAATTCAACAGTTCAGTTTTAGGATATGTACTACAGAGTACATAAAAACTAAGATAATATATGAAATTCATATAAGTAAATAATTTTATTTTTAGTTTTGATTTTTGTTATCATATAATATATATATATATATATATATATATATATATATAGATAATAATATATACAGGTATACCCCAGAAGAAATAGTCGAGGGGGTTGCAGTCAGGGGGAGCTGGGGTAGGCCACAAGTCCGGGCTCCAGTGGTAGGGGAGGTTTCTCCAAACAGCCAGCCTGGGTCTCCCTCGAATTGTGGGGGGGCCGAGTCTTGTATGAACTGTAACCCAAGGTTGTTGATGGTGTTGGCGATGGTCTGCATGGAGCAGCCCATCTCGGCGCCAGCTTGGCGTAGGACTTTGTTGCCGTCCTCGTTGACCTTCCTCTTCACCTCGGGACAAACTCGTCGGTCCTGGTGGCCCCCAGGGACCGAGAACGCTTTTGCGATGAGCATCATTCTTTTTGAAAGAGTTCCAAGCCTTCCATGGTCGTAGACGGTCGAATTTGGTGGTAGTTGAAGAACTCTATCACCTCTTTTAGACTCCTCCCGGCCGGAAGGAAGCGAACATTGCATGCCTTTCTCCTCTTCCATGGCTAAATGTTGACTGATTTTCAACTGTTTTTTTTGGCAGATAGATAAGATGCAAGCGCAGTAACGGCCATATGTGGTTGCAATATCTCAAAACACAAAGATAAGACATAACGACAAAAGTAGTCCGGGATATACGTGTAATCCCTGTATATATATATATGTATATATATATATATATATATATATATATATATATATATATATATATATATATATATATATATGTGTGTGTGTGTGTGTGCAGTGTTGAACTACAAGCAGGCCCTGGAGTGTAGCAATTGCGGCATTACTATTGGGTGGGTTAGAGATCATAATGACACACACCGGAAATGAATATGCAGATGTTCTAGCAAAAGCAGGTGCCCATACGGGCATCGCAGTTTCAGTGCCCACGTCAATTGGTCAAGCCAAGGGTGCTCTAAGGGAGACATCCATGTCCATGTGGAAGGCCAATTGGCTGAAGATGAGTTCCTGCAGGCAGACAAAATATTTCATTTCGAGCCCTATCTTGGGAAGAAAATGTACCATTATGGAAGGGTATGACCGAATTGTCTCCATGGCTAGTGCCACATTAACCAAATGGACATCTTCACCGAATGGGAAGGTCGGAAACTCTGCGAGGAGGAAGATGAAACTCCAATTCATCTAATCTACCATTGTCCACGGACACGGATTGGAATGGACGAACTTGCATTGGAAACCAGGGAGAGGAAGAAGACGCTGAAGGAATTTCTTTTAAATAGTAAACAAATATGTAAACATAGGGATTTTTTTTCATTGACTAAACAATGCAGTATTAATTTTATTTAATACCTTCATCCTTTGAATGGACATTATTATATATAATATTTTCATATCTTATGTTGCGATCCTCTATAACCACCTCTCTTATAATTTAAATGCGGAAGTTGGACTCAAATTTGTGCCGTAGAGATGAGACTATGTTATTTAAAAAAATGCTTACTGCACTTTTTGTATGCGAATACATTGAAGCAAAGTTTCATTTTCATTTCTTCTTGAAAATATTTAAAAAGCAAACATACAAGAAAACTTTTACTCTCTTGATGTATGTACTTAATTAATTTATGACTGAAGTAAATGGATGTTTGTCTCGAAAGACGTCATTTGTTAAGTCTTTATTCTTTGTCGAAGGTATTGCATGACTACACGTCATTTATATAGATATTTTTGCGAAGCATCTTCTCTGGTTTATAAAAGAAAAATAGAAAAACAAGTTCTATAGCTTGGTTGAGCTTATTTTTCCCTCCTGAAATCATGAAATAATTATCTTTGCTTCTATGTAAATCAAATAGATAGAAAGAACCTGATATCATACATTATAACATTATATTTCATTGTAGGATTGCTTTTCACAAATTCCTGATGTGAATATTTTAATGCATGTGAAATATATTTAGTTTTTTATTTCAATTGATAGGAGATGACAATAAGATTATTGACTTTCATTAATAAAACGTTTGTGATTATCGAATTGCACATATTTGATCCGAATTATGAGATAAGAAGTTAATTATTGTAATTATTTGATTCAGTTTGTATGAATACTGTACAACTTTTATCTATTAAAAATGGTAAAATCATGTTAAAAAAGTTAAGAGGCAATGGAATAATACTGTACTCATGGAACTGTCATCGACTTTGTGCCCTACAACCCACCTTGCTTCAGCCTCCTGAACAAGAAATTCGCTCATAATTCATAACTCCCTGTGATTTTGTATGGTTTTTCATTGGAAAATATTGTTATTTTGTTAATTTTTTCTTATTGAGTTGATTATATAGAGCTATCATAATTGTGTATGTATTTTTATACAAATTTACCGTAATTTTAATTAATTGTGTTCCATTTATCTTTCATATTGCAGAGTTGTTTATAAGGACTTTATAGAGTATAAGAGTCTTAAAAACATAATTATCTAACGGATGATACGGACTAAGTTCCGTTGAAGTCGCTACAATCTAAAAGCTAAACAAACAAAACGTATTTAGTGGATCAAAAACAATTTAACACTATGTAATTTTTTTATTTGGACAACCTGTAACCCTATTTTAAAACATAAATTTCCTCCATAAGGGGATCATTAGCTCAGCAAAAACAATATCAAGGATGCAAGTTCAAATCCCGAGAGGTGAAAGCGATTTCATCAATCTTATTGAAAAGATTATTGTTTCAAATAACTCACTTTGGTACTATAATATTTATTCATATCCTCAGAGATGCAGTTCCCTCAAACTAAATAGGCACAAAAAGCCTTCTCAAATTTTGTAATGACTTGATGTAATATGATGCTTTCCTTATTTCTTAGAAACACTTATAGATAACCTTGTCTCTATTACATACATTCTGTGATAAAACAATAAAGATGACTGCATCATATACATTGCACGGTGTGAAAAGACGGTTGATGCCCTTGTTTCGTATGATGGTATGATAACCGATGAGGGAATCTTCTTCATCGGTATGCATCAAAAAAGAATTTAAGCTATCTCAACAGCTTTTTCCTTGAAAACTTAAAGCTAGTTTTACTTTATATGTTGTTTCTAAATATCAAAAAATGTAGTAAGGAGGCGCCTATAGTATTTCTTGATATCAAAATAATGCTGTATCTCATTTACCTGACACGCAATAGAAGGGACGGATAAAGTAAGAAAATAAATATTTTCTGATTACAAAATGTTTAAAATGAAGTGTTGAGTTGCAAAAAAAAAATGTACCTGAAGGATTTGTACCAATTAACATGAATAAGCATATTTGGCACAGTCTTATGAGCATAAGAAGTCTTAGGATATAGTACCAAATATAATATAGTAAATATTATGAGCATGGTTTAGAGGAGCAAATGATATATTAACTTTTAGTTTTGAGCTTTTAAAACGGATTGGTATATGTGATATCAACAATTTTGATTTCTAAAAATAATATATATTTTCGGGTATCATTTAAAGTAGGAAAAAGGATATAATATGCTAAAATTATATTATTCCATAGTCGGCTGCAATGTTATCAATAAACATAAATCAAATATATAAACTTTATTTTTCTGATAGCTTTAGTATAAAAATATATTTGTGCCCTGCTGTTGATTCAGGATAGAAAAATAGTCCCACCATACCAGAACTTAATCTGGTACCTTGTGAAGTTGTCTATCAGTTATTATATTATTATATTTAAACAGATTGAATGTACATAAAAGTATAAAAACTCGGAGAATATTCGTTGATCTCCGTGTTTCTTATTAGAGATAGCTCCTTCAGTTGTATAGTGCCCTCATAGCTGAAGATGACATGACTTGGCGTTTCCTCTTTGGTACCACAAGTCGACAAAGAGGATCATTTACCAATTTTGTTTTAATAGTTTGTTAGTTGTATACGTAAAAAAGTTAAAACTGGTCAAAATGTAACTTTTCCTGTTCTTTCATTCTGGATGCTATTTTTTAACTCGTGTGTACATTTATTTTAAGAGTAAAATAGTATGTGTAGGTACTTATTTTTGTGTCTGTATATATAAGTGAAATGTTTTCTTGTTCTTTGAAACTAATTTGACTAAATAAATTGGTATTTACTAAACAGATAAGGCACGATAGACATTGTATATATATATATAATTATATAATTCCTTTTAAATATCTTTTCCTACTCACCGTATTACATAAAAGTAAATATTGCCTATGACTTAAACTATTTTTAAAGAGCAAAGTTTAAATGCTAAGAGATGGTTTTAATAATAATTATAATTAACTTATGCTAAGGAATTGTTACCTGTTATAAACACACACTCATATACATCCACACTATGGGGAAATGTTTCATTATTTACCTAGGGCATGGGGTGAACAAAGTGGACCCCTGCTGTGGCAAACCTTATTTGTTTTATTACTTTTTTGTATACTTGTTGTGTGTTTATGTTCTTATATAGGCAGGATGAATCCTTTTTTTAACTGACCTTTCTCGAAATAGGTGAGTGTTTTGACACTGTTTGAACTCGATAATTAGATCCTTCAGGTAAGGTGACAGAACAAAAAGAAGTGTCTATTTCCTTTCAGCCACCAGGAATGCAAACCGTTAGTTGATGTACATACATTCCTGTGCTAATTGGTGCTCTGTTCTAAGGGTGCAAAGGATTAAAAGAAAGGATTTATGGCTTCTATCACTAATTGCATGAACTCGTGTCTTATTGTGATTTATACTTATACTATTTTATTTAAAATTATATTTTTTTGCTTCCTTAACTGGATCAAAGGAATAAAATTATCAAAAACTTAACTTAACGCTTATAAGTATTAAACCAAATGACTTAAATAATGTTTAAGGTTTATTCAAAATCAACTTTATGTCCTACTAAAGGCATTTAGATCAAATCAACTAATCTATCTTTTATATTATGGTGTTATCAACTTTTTCTTCTCTTTTCTTCTTTAGATTAAATATAAAATTATAGAGAAATATAATTTATAACTTAAATAAACATTTAATTTTATAATAAAAAAAATAAGCAAGGGGCATAGCACTAAAAAAATATCATAAGATAAATATTTCCAAATTTCTTCATAATTTTATAATATATTTTGGTTTGAATGGATAAAATTGATGATCTCCTTGCATGGACCATATTTTCATATTGTATTTAAAAAATGTGATTTCTTGTAACTAAAAAAGTATATTCCATTTTCGTTTATGGAAAAAAACTTCGGTGAAAATATTGTATTGCATTAATATTTTTATGTTAGTTATTAGCTGTCAATATTCAACTCTATGATCCCTTCAATGAATTTTATTTTAAAATTGTTTATTGATGGGTTGTATATATAAAAATTAGAATGTATTATGACATATATTTATAAATTACACAAAATATCTAAAGCGAAGAAAACTCAGGAGCAATTTAAAAAGACCTAAGGTTTGTTATTTGATGTTTTCGCATTACAATAAAGGAGGAGAGTATATTACAAAGAAAATGTTCCCATACCAAGTATATCAAACCATCATATTTTTATATTTATTTATTAGTAATTGTATTCTTAAACACTTCGGAGTTCGATTGACGAAACTTTTTCACAACCTTATTATATATATAATAAAATATATAAATATATATATATATATATATATAATGATTTTTTAGTGCTCAACATTGTCATTCATTAATGGACACATCATTTGTCGAAGAGTCAGTAATTCCCCTCCCATGAGCTCATTAATTCATATCTCTTTGTTCGGTTTTCACCCATTATATATATATATATATATTCTTTAATTATTTATCAATTCTAGAGCTCAGTTAACAATTCATCTTCTACACAATACACTCCTTTAAGCAATGATATAATAAGAATCCTCCCAAAAAAAAAAGAACAAGACTCGTTGCCAATTTTCTTAATATTCCTTCTTTTCTCTTAATTATTATCTCAATTCTGTCTGAAAAATCATTAAATATATATTTATTACCTTTTTAAAAATTGCAAATATATTTTAATAAATAAGTTGTATGGCTTGACTACCTGGTCAACATGTTTTATGGAGGTGGAAAACGAAAAAAAAAAAGAAAAAAAATATTGACCACTCAGCGCGAGTAAAAAACATATATAGAAAGAAGCAAAATAATATGTCTGTTCTGAATTGATCACTGGCCAGAGGGCATAAAAAAGAAGAAGAGAAAAAATCCTTGTAGGAAAAAATAAGAACAAAAAACTGTTAAACAAATATTTGAGAAACATTGAAAAATCTTATTAAGAAAATCACTTTTCCCCCGTCTATTATTATTTTCGTTTCATCTTTTAAACTGTTTTACACCCTTCAAGCTTTTTGGGTGTCCCACTGAGATTGAGAGGGGTACCTTATTAGCTTTTTGCCCTTCGTATATCAACGGATTCTCCCGCTAGGTGCGCATACACACACACACACAAAAAAAAAGAAGAAAATAACAAATTGACTATGGTTTTAAGAATAATGAACTAAACATATAAAAGAAGAAAAGGGAGACCAAGGAGCTGAACAAATAATTGTGTTTTCGTGACTAATAACGCCCTCTCTCAGTCCCGTAGGGGACTGACGACTCTCGCAATAATTATAACTCCTGCTTGAGTTATATTTCCCATTGCCTAGAGGACATATATGTACACATTGACCTGTCAGTATATGACTTCATGTTTTTATCATAATTATAAATCATTTTTAAAAATATATCAATCTAAGTTCAGTTAAAAAAAATAAATTTAGAGGTATATGAACATCAAATTAATAATCTTTTTACAACCCAATCTTCAGCGTAACATTTATGAATCTAACCAGTAGAGTTGTCTTCTTATATAGTTTTACAAGAATTGATGATTGTATTATTAAATGTTTCAAATTCTGGTTTAAGGTATAAGTCGTTCATGGAACCAATAAAGTATATCCTTAAACAAAAAATAATGTTGTACTTTGTATTAAATAAATTAAATCTTGATTGTCTAAATGTCGACAGTTGGAATGATAACCAATATAAAATTAAATTGCGGGAAAATCTAGTGAGATTCTTGT
>CP045891.1:29233774-29259876 GCA_013387185.1 Caligus rogercresseyi
TATAGATATACAGAGGGCTAGGCAAAAATGTCCGGTTGATAAGTTTGTTTCTTGTGCGCAGAGCGTACGTAAAAATTCAAACAAGTAAATCAGCTACGCTTTTGAAACAAATAGCTACAATTATAACTATAAAAAATATCTCTCAGACCAGAAATGAGTGTTCAGCAAGCGAAAAAAGACAAGGATTCACGATTTGCTTGACCGCAAATAAATCAAGTCGATATTGCCCGGATCGTTGGCGTTGATATCCGTACTGTCCGTCGTATCCAGCAAGCCCAAAAATGATGGTAAAGGCTTCAACAGAGCTCCTGATCTGGTGGCCATAACAAAAAGCGGACAGACGACTTTCTCAATGAAGTTAAGGCCAAGTTGAATCGGACCCCACCATCAGCCTAAACCGTCTCTCAAAAGAGTTCAACGTGTCCAGGCGCACAATCCAGCTGGCTGCCAAGGAAGATTTGGGCTTGCAATATTCGTCGGACCCACAGACAGCTATTGACAGCAGCAACGATGGAGAAGAGCTCGATAGGTGCAAGATCATCCTAAATTGGTTGAAAAAGAAGCCGTGTCTCTCAAATATTTTCAGACGAAAAGATCTTCACGGTGGACCAAGTTTACAATCGCAGAAATGATCGATGGTTGCTAAGCAACGTGAGGATGTCCAAGGAGTCTTCAGGACCAAGAATCCCCAGCAAGTGATGGTCTTTGTGTATTCAGGTCCGACGGAAAGAAAATGCCTCCATTCTTCTTTCGGCCGGACGAGAAGATCGACACCGAGGCCTACTACAAAGTCCTGAGGTATACTGTTCTGCGATGGTTAAAAAAAACTACCCCACCGGAAACTATGTGTGGCAGCAGGATGGTGCACCATCTCATATGGCGGCTAAGAACCAAAAGTTCTGCAAGGACAATATGCCCATTTCTGACCGAAGAACTTCTGGCCACCGTCATCCCGGATCTAAATCCGCTGGATTTTTTCTGGTGGGGTGCAATTGAGAGCAAGGCAACCGGACCCCTCACCTCAATCTTGACTCTCTGAAGGCCACCATCATCAAGGAGTGGGACAACTACCCTGAGAAGCACATTATAAATGCCTGCAAACGCTTCGGCCCCACCTCGAAGCCGTCGTGAAGGCCAATGGAGGCCATATTGAATAATTTAGATCCTTTATATACTACTTAAAGCCAAAAATTTCAGTTCCATAGAAGCAACCAATTAAAAGTTAATTAAGTTCACAAAATCAAATATCAAACCAGACATTTTGCCTAGCCACTCTGTATTATATATAATATATATATATATATATACTGATAATATATAATATATATATATATAATATATATCTATAATATATTTGTAAACATAACTATATACAAAAATGTCATGATTGTAATTTTTATTTTCAATTAGGAATGATATTTTAATATTTCAGTTAAAATGATTTGAAACAAAGATATACGATGTTAGATATCTTATTCCTATCATTACGTTTATTCAGTCCTTCAAATATCATAGAATTATGTTTACAAATAGTCATATAGGATTTTCCATAATTAAGTTTGCTATACTGGAATATGGATAGATAATTTTTTTTGTGAAAACATAATTATGTTAGTTAGATATTTGTAGATACAAATTATAGTAAGTTACTCGACATATGTCAAGTATTTATTTATTATTTTGTATATACCCAAGTCTCAGAAGAATCACATAAACTTAAAAATATTTCATGCCTTTTTATACTTTATGAGTTTCTTCAACAACTTTGATAACAGACCATATTTTAAACACATTTTTCTAGCTTTACGTTCTTAATTTCATGGTAGATGATAGTTTGTGCTAATTATGATGCACAATCTTATATTTGTATTGGTTATATATACATATTATATGAAACCAATTCATGATACACATATTAGCATTCAAATTTTCGAGTAAAATAGTTTTTTTAAAGGAAACAGTTATTCGTTCAAACAAATAGAAACTTTTATAATGCCTGCAACGGTAACTTGTGGAGAGAATTTCATATTTCACCGATTGATAGATAGAGTGAAGACTGCTTTTAGTAGTATTTTACAGGCCAGTGTTTCTTTTGAAAAATAAACCCTCGCCTTAGGGTTTGAAGAAGCATATGGCTAATTGAACATAATATATAAATATTTGGGATATCCGCTGTGTTGATAATAATAATAAAAGTGGTTGCAAGTGGTGCAAGATAATATAATATATACAATTGAAGGGTCTATCCAAGGATTTAAGAAAACTGTTCGTCCTCTTTCCACATATATTTTATTGAATATAGTTAACACACTTTTGAAGGATGTGTATCTGGAACAGACTGAATAAATAATAAAAACAAACAGTTGTCAGGAGACTTCCAGAGGCTACCATATTTTTAAAGAAAATAGGTAATAATATATGTACTTATAGTAGAGCCTTTCCGATTCCAGTATCTCATTAATAAATTGGTGTTTTATCAGTGTTTGTTCCTTTTGTGACGTATATGTGACGTGTTATCGTTTATACTGCTGTGGTCACTATAAATGGCTAGAAACAATGTAGGGAATCATTCTTCTAAGCTAATGATGAAACATTATCGTCACAATTTTAGCAATTTATAATCATTGAGAACTGCGTAATGGCCGAAGATTCCGGAACTTAGTCCAAATTTGCATTTGCCATAAACGACTGGCAGTATTGAAAGGAAACATTGTGGATGATTATAGAGATGAAATCCCAAATCCCCAGGACTTAAGAGCTCATTGAGGAGTGCTATAGAAACGAGACGGACTTGGAAAAATTAGATTCGATTGGTCCGTTACCTTTCTAAATGTATAAGTGTTATTAAACTACATTATATAAAAAATACTTACTCATCACTGATTTTTTAAATTATTTTTATGTTTTAAACACTGCTTACGAGATAATAGGGTAATTTTGTGAAGAAAAGTTATTGTAAAATTGGAAGTATAATAATCAACTAAATGTAATTTAGCAGCTAAATAATGTGTATATAAAGATTGTTTAATTGCTTTTCCATAATTGTTGTATGTATGTTTGTTTAACTCCTAGGACAACCCTACACCACCGGGACAAATCTGGTATCAGAAGTAAAAAAAATTACATAGGAGCTAAGATATTTGTTATTGAATAAGATAGAATGAAAGAGCATATATTTCAAGCATTGAGTTTCCATTGCCGTCTTCTTCGCTTTGGACTCCTCGGCCAGTTGGTAAATCTACTTTTGGTGCGGCCACTTCAACAATTGGATGAATCGGCGTTTTCTTCTCTTCCTTGCAGAGATGGCATGTAGAGCTTTATGCTTTACCTATCTGAGTAAGTAACTGGTCAGATCGAGTGGTCGCTGACAATGGGACACAATACTTTTAATTTGGTGTATTTTAAAATTTAAATTTTATTCCTCAAAATTGGCTCCATAATTGCTATTCCACATTTTTTTATATTTTTAAATAGGAAAATAAACGATATATATGCTGGTATATTTATTTTCAAATGATTATCGATTGATAAGTACATATATAGACCGATCATTACTACATTAAGTCTCTTATTACTCAGCAAATGGCATTTTTCAAATATGTTATTTCGGTTGTATTCTTATTCTTAGCAGTAAAAAATATTTTTTTAGGTTAAAACGTCCTTGTGACTTATTAAGTTATGTATATGATCTTATATGTTCACCCATTCACACCAAAAAAAAACTCCAACCTGCATTATTAATTGAAAAAAGAGCTTCTAGAAGCTTCTACACATATTTCGAAATGTCTATATTAAGTATGATATGTTCATCTACATATCCTAAGACTCTTTAGGAAATATGTCAAAAAAACTTATTATCATTCTTTCACAGCTCTTAGCAAGTTCTAAAATTCATGAAAATATTTCCACAGCATATATAATAGATAAAGAACGAAGAACCAAAGGTGGAAAATCGAGAGACGTTTCACAACCTGAAACTGTACATATGTCTGTAGACAACAAATTCACTTAGTAATAAATCTTGAGCAAAAAAGAGAATTCCATATATTTATTGAAATGTTGGCAAGCCTTATTATTGTGAATATGTAAGAACCCAAATTCATGCCCACCAATGAACAAGCATTAAGATTATATTTATTAGATTTATAGTATGAGAATGATGGTGAGAGACTTTATTACCCTTGAGATCATTGATAATGTATACATGCAGTCATTTTAATGGCCACTCAATTAGATTTAATGGTTGACCTATGTAGAGCTTGTGACGCTTTTTAAACACTCCTTTAAAAGATAACATATTTTGAGTAGGGAGAGGTTTTTGGCAAAAAATAGGATCTCTATTGACCCACAAGGTGTCATAGCTTTCCAATTTTTGTATAGGAAGGTGTTTAAACACAAACAATCAAGAAATTATTCTTATTATATTGCTCGAGCATTAATAAACACGATAAAGGGATAAAATTAATTCATATTGATAAATCACATTATTTTTTTCCGTTAACAGTGTGTTAGTTTGAAGAAAAGGAATTATACTTAAATTGTATTGTTATCTATGTAATTATGGGCTACTCAAGGATATGCTATTAGTGGCGACTGCTATAAGAACAAAAAAATGGTATAACAGACGGATTTACATCGTCACAATATTATTTTTTTTGTAGAAATCCTATCACGTAGGGATAAACCGCTTTTTTATCAAAACTTTAAGGAAAATGCTCTTTTTTCTTTGATATCCCTGTTCTATGTTTTGGAGAAAGAAAACCGATTAGGAAAAAATATTTATTTTTAACATTTGTGCTCAGAGTTTTAAATGTTTAATAGTTGCGTAATTGGTTGTAAAATGATTTTAAAAGACGTTTTTTTTTGTTTATATATTTATATAATATTTTATTGTTTGTGTTCCTCCCCAGAGCAAAAATTTTAACTATAATGTTTATAATGTTTTTATAACACATTTGCTTTGGGTTTTATGTAAATATATCATTTTTATTTATTTACAAAATAAATGAACTGGTTTGAAAAGAAAGTATTTATCCGTCATCAGTCCAACATTTGAATTATCATTTGATATTCAAAATATTCTTTTATCAATAACTATGTACAATAAAATAAAGTTAGTTATAGATCCTCTAGGGTAACAAAATCTTTATATCATAACATTAATAGTATCCTCGATTACATTGACTAAACAAAAATCTATATAAACATCAAAGAAACACAAACTCTTTTGGGCAACCGTTTAATAGTTTTTTAACGACTATTTAAAATTGCACTCCAAAAAAATGTTCCAAAGAAACATATTTTTTAAGTATTAAAGAGATCGTCAAAATTGAAAATTTAAAAATTCACCAGATTCATATTATATGTTTTACTATTAAAGATACTTGTTTTGTTTCATTTAAATACTAATATATACAAATGAGCTGTGATATTATTCATCACATATTTAAAAATTACTTATATTTCAGAGAGAGCATAAAGAATGTTGGAATGCAAACAATTTTTCATACAGACATAGGATCATGAACTTAGGATACTCTTTCAACCTTTGTGGTTAGAGAGAGAGAGAGAAAGAAGGAGAGTTCAAATAGCCAAAAACTATGTTTAAAGAGAGATTGATTGAGCTTGAGAGAGGATCCAAAGGATCTTCTTCTCTCATGCAAATTTGATTAATGAACCCAGTAGAAGGATTTTTTCTCAAAATAAATGAATACAAAAAGAACTCTATGATAAAATATATTAATCGAACGAGCAAGACAGACCCCAAAGCAAAAGTTCAAGAGGGGTCAAGTGTCATACTTATATGTATGATGTACATATGTATATAGATATATCTAACTATGAGTTTTTAAAGCATATTGCAAATATATATATAAGCATATATAGCCTGGGTAATATACCAGGTGCGATCAAAAACAAATGACCATATTATTTTTTTTAATATTTATATAATGTTATTTAAGAAGGTATGTTGTAACAAAGCAACAATGTCAACTCCTCCCAGCAGCTGTTCTATTCTAATCAAAAAGAGTTTCAGTACCTTCCGGTCATTTATGCTACAGGGTTGGCCTTAACAAATCTACAATATATGTTTAATATCCAATCTACAAACTTGTTTTTTAGGTGCTCATATAGGTACTCATTCTACTTTGTTTCCAATATGAAAAAAGAATCAGCTTAAATATATCTAGGCATTTTTTTGTACGCACCTGATATACCTTATTTGCATAGAAGTGTGTGTGTTGTAGCATAACTAGATCTACAAGAGGAGAATCCCTAATCATTAACATGGGATTGGTCCTCAGGAGTTGATTTATATGATGGGTGACGAGGCAAAACGTGACGTCAAGGCTCTTTTGGGCAATGGAGATCTGCTTGAGTATTTTTAGATCTGGATTCGGCTGCGTTCAAACGAAACTTAATTTTTTTTTGTATTTTGGTTGTACAAGTATTGGTCCGGCCATTATAGCATATAAAATATTTCTTATAATACTGATGTTAAAGAAATACTTAATAAAAAGTATAAAATGATTGACAAGTTAAAAATAAAATTATATTTTTGAAATAGCTTGTTTATTTTTTGTTTTACTTCTAGATAAGCCCACCACACCATAGCTTAATCTGGAATCAGCCGGTAGAAGTATATCTAAAAACTTAGCTTTATTATTAAAATATTGATATTTACTTATTTTTTTTCAGTTGGTCCTCCAAAGAGAGGTTTCTTTCATGTTAGACCACTGCCAATTCAGCCATTTCCCGCATTGTGCAGCCACAATTGGTAATCAAGAGGTTTGGCTTTTCCTCATCTTCTTCACAAAGTATGCATGTTGATCCCAGTGATTTCCACATTTAATGTTTTATTAAAAAGTTATTTTAATAGGTCTTTATATTCATTCAGATAATACACCTCAATTCTCCCGTTAGGATAAAATAAACAAAACTATTTCATACAGGAAGTGCATGATATGTTTTGTTCTTCAGGATGGTACATTTTATAAACAGGTGATCATTCTTAAATGTCTTACGAAACAAGTTAATTGAGATTTTAAATATATTACACGTGTAAATGATAAAAATATTATAATATTTTTATCTTGTGCAGTTCCATATTAAAAATATTAATTAAACATTTGAGTCTCCAACTTCAACATATGTATGTAGAAAAAAGCAATTTAATAATAAAAAGTAGAAAACACAATAAGAAGAAAAATACTTCAAATATTTTTTTTTAATCTGAATATTTTTTCTGTAAATCGAATCCTAACGAAGTATCAATTTTTTCATTGATTATTATATTAATAGATCTGCATTTGGGTACTGTGATTTATTTGATGTCATTTATTTACTTTTGTCTCGGAATATCAAAAATTCTAATAACCCTTAAATATATCCCAATCAATTCTAGTGCTGAAAGGCGTACATTCTAATCAATTATTAGGTTGTTAATAAGAACCATTTTTGAACAAATAGTAAAATCGGCCAAAGGAATCCCAGATGAGCTCAAGCTGAATATTTTGGACTTCATTATATATATAGACACCATTCTAAAAATGGAGGAAGATCATGAATCAACAATTTTACCAAAAATTGTCTCATCTTTAATTAACAAAATATAAATCTATTTGTAATGATCCTTTATAACCAAAGAATTATGCAACCCCATCAAACCAAATATGGTTGAAAATATGTGTTCCCGATTTTCTCAAGACAAAATACAATGTTAATGTAAAAAAAAGTTAGTAAGAAGCAAAGAAGAGGAAGAATATCAAAAACTTTTATTACTCAGTCAAACTCAGCTGGTCTTATTTTACAATACATTTCATTGTCGACCCGCAATAGTCGTTGTATGCCCGGTTATTTGTAGAAAAAAACTACTCTTTAGTACTCAACCTCCTACCAATCAATAATCTCATCTGCTCTCATCAACTACAAATCCTTTTTATTGATCTTTATTTCGACTAAACAAATACATATCAAACATATATAGATATATATTATTTTTTTATTAATGCTTAATGTAACTAAATTATTGAACCGAACTAAAGCCATAACTATAACCTTACAAATACTCCAAATTAATTTTTAGTACAGATCATGAAAGAATTAAAAACAACAATTAATATAAATCCACTATACAGATAGTATTTATATATAACATATTTACAGATATTTAAATATTAATTACGGTTTGAATTGTTAGAACTTTTTTAAACCTTGTACATACGAGTAGTACGATGCAACACTGTGGATGGTGTATATTTTATCCCGTCAATGGCAAGTCTTCCGTTTTTGATATTTCCAGGTTTATGACCATCAAAATATGAAGCATATGCTTTTATTGTAAAATGTACTTCTTTCAAATGTTAAAAAAATTGAAAAAATAATTATTTTTATAATTGTTCGTTGTAAAGTATCCATAGAATCATAACTTGTAATTGATTACAAAAGTTTGAACTCGTTCTTCATAATTTGATTTTTTTAGAACCAGTAGGACATTTGTTATCAGCAGTTAAACCTATTTATGGTATTCCAGAAAAAGTAATTGTACTATTAAGACTTTAGACATATATGTCCTATATAAGATATATAATGTATCCTCGGTTTCATTAGGATCTTCCCCTTGCATTCCCTTGTTTATGGAAACATTATCAATGTACTGATAATGAATTTTAAGGATCTCACATAAAAAAGAATTGTGATTTTTTTTTATTTTTGTATATTTAGTTTCTTTGTTTAGATTTCATATATGGCTCTAAATTTATTATCTAATATGTTTATGTATTTTAACACATAAACAATTTATCTTTCACATTCTTTTTATTGACACCAATTATTAAACTGTCCAATAAATGTTTGTCATGTATAAATTGGATCACACACTTTACAAATAACTGGTCAATTTTTAAGAGGGGTCTTCTTATAAGATACTTAATGTATTTGTTTATAATTGTTTTTCTCTATGTCATTAATGATCTTACATAAATATGTATATGTAAATAACAACTGCCAGGTCGTAAAAGCGATCTCCATCATGACTTTTTCCTCAGTGAGAGTACCAAATGTATAGCAATGCTGGCTGTACACAGTAGGTAATTATATTTATTATTATTCATTGGAAATGAACTTATTTTGTATTCATAGATATATATATATATTATATGGTGTGTTCAGAAAAGCAAAGGAAATGAATATTTTTTGTATGGTTTTTGTTGTTTGTTTGTTTGTTTCTTTCTTATTTGTTAGCCTGGGATATTTTTTTACTTAGGCGGAAATGCAATTTTGCGGAGTGGAAAAAAAAAGAAATAGATAGAAAACAAAGATGGTCTTCATGGCTTAAGTCAAGGATGTTGAATCTTTGATGAGGACAGCACCTGTCAACGCATATACATACATAAGAATGCATGACTCCCTAGGACGCCCTTTAAAACTGTCTTGGGATATGTAAATGACGTAGACAGGGGTTAGGAATGAGAACAAAGGTATTAACGTCCATTGATTCAAATACCAGGGATTGCTTATGGGGTTAAGGAGTGGGAATTTGATTTTTTTTAAGTGGAGCTGTCTGTAAAATTATATGGGGCGTAAAGTATTCAGTAAATTATACCAATAACAACAGAGCTAACAAGTAGATTTAGAAAAAGTAAGTCCTAAGCTCATTGATACAGCTGCTCCTGCCCTCCAATCTGCATTTGAGACAAAATTACTGACTTTAGAGCGTCGTTAGATTTTATCAAATAGTACAAAGTTCTAATCGAGCGAAATCAAGAATATTTTCTTACTGCATCTTTGTTTTTTATGGAATGCAAATAATTATTAATATTCATTATTTAATATGATTACTTTTTTGTACAGTAATTTTGAACTACGATGTTCATAGATGTTCTTTCGTAACTGTGCAGATTTAATTTGATATTACCGGTTTTATTGTTATTTTATATTTACACTTTATTTCATTCGATGAAAACAGATGAAAATATTTTAAACCAGAAAAAACATATCAAAAACGTGCGTCTATAAATGTGTAAAGCCGGTTATGAAGAATATACTAAAATTAACGCTAAATGTATTTGAGCGTTATCTCAACAAATTTTCGCTAATATCATACAAATATTTATTAGTGTCTTTAGCATGCTTTCTATCATATAATTTAAAATTTCCACTTTTTTAAGCTTCTTATATCCGTTTATGATTTTGAATTATTCTCTAAAGTAATTAGATATTTATCAAAATAATTATCTACTTTTTCTTCCATAACTAACCCTAAAAGAAGGATGACACATTTGAAGTTTATTATTGTATGAATAAAAATATTTTTACACGTCAGTTTATAATAGAATAAACAAATTGTTTTATCCTAGTCAGAAGATAGTCAATTTGACTGTCTTCTTTTTGTCCCTTATATAGCGTTATTGAGTCTGTTTTAAAGTTGCCGTATATTCTAAAAATATTGCAAGAAATTTATTCAATTCAAAATGAAATTTAAATGAAATAAAATATATATAAGGAATACAATAGTGTAAGATCTCACTGATTGATATTTCATTCCACCCTTAACCTTTTACGTTTTTCGTATCCATACATCACTTGCAGAAAGTTATATTCATAGTAGTTTTTTGAATGTCCATTTGATTACATCTGTGGGGAGTAACTTGTCTCGTCTGAATATTTATATTCATGCTTATAATGCATTTGTCAAATAAACAAAAAGTATTTAGAGAGTTATTAGCTTCCTTCAAAGATAAAAGATAGATGCCTATATAACTATTATTGCTATTATGGGCATGGGAGGTAGGGGGAGATATGGTGTCTGATTTAGTCAGAGGTAAAAGGAAGAAGCCATTGAAGCCAAGTTCGTGGATTATCAAAATGTGTCAAGTCTCACCTCTTCAAAAGTCATAAACACGGTAACTTGATACATTTACGACACATCAAAACCTTTTTATCTATGTACAAACAAGGTGTCGTATAATATTTTAAAAATTTATTAATCGTTGTCATCTTGAGATGTATAAAATAGATTTGACTTCAGGCAACTATAAAAAAAGTCTTTGGTAGGTGTATAATTTAACAAATATACTTGGAGAATTGTCTATTTTTATCGGATATCCTTTTTGTTGTGTATATGAATAATTATATTTAAGCATAAAAGTAAGATGATTCAATACAATGTTTGACTCTTAATGCTGAGAACTAAGGCTCGACACGATACTTAAGTATATATATATATTGTAATCTTATAAATTTCAAAACATTGTCGGTATATCTGTCTATACTCAATACATAGCTCAATATCAAGAGAACATATAGATCAGATGAAGGCTATTTAATCAGTATACAGACCGATTGATCATTTTTGTTGACGAATAGCTTATATCAATCTTGGCCGTAAAAATATAATGTTGAACGGGATATATTAATTATCAAATAAGCACCTTTGATATAACATGTATTTTTAAAACTCTGCATACCATTCATTGCCTAAAACAAGGAATATTCAACTAAAATTATAAACGTTCCAGTTAGAAATAAAGATCCAGAACTTCCTTATGTATTAAATATTTTAGCGTCAAATAACCTGAAATAGCTAAATGGTAGATTCAGTGCCTCCATGTAATCAACATTTGACGGTCATATTAATAAATACCGTTTCAAAAACACTAGAAATATATTTGAGTTAAAAAAGAAGCGTTCCGTCAAAAATATTTTTTGTAAGGGGTGTTATAGCCGTGCATGTTAAGGCGTGTTCAACTCTCAATGTTGGGGGCGCAGGTTCGAATCCCGAGAGAGGATTGTCATTTTTGGTCTACCTCATTGATAAGATCCTAGGTTCGATAGACTAATTTTAATGCTATAATGTTTATTTATATCCTGTCGGATGCAATTCTATCGAACCATAAAGGCAAAATATATATATATTAATGGTTTAATGATTATAGTTAGAGATAGAGAAAATGTGGTGTTTTCTGAAAACCTGATTGGTATAATAATATAATCCAACTCCTTCCTTTTCATTATGTTTAAGGAAATTATCCCCTGTATTCCATCAATTTTATCGCAATATGAGTATAATGGTCGTAAAAGACTGCCTCTATCAGCACACACACACATAAATATGCTCACTCCTCTTGGGGCTTCTCATAAAAAATATCTACAAAGAACCTAGTTTTCTTTCAAAAAAATGCAAATCTCTTGATATTGTTAAATTCTTGACGCTGTTGATACATAGATATTAAGATAATGAGGGTAGAAAATGTGTAATTAATAATAACGAAGGCCCAGCAGTTGGGTGGCATCATATTTGGATTTAATTAGATGAAGGGCCCTTAGGACAATGAATGGTCGTAGTATAAGTGAGTGCAAAATCGCAAGTATTTTATATCTTTTGAAATTGAAATTCTTTAAGCTTTTATATGGAAGGCTTTTTTCCTAAAATATACAGTGGTTTTTTTTTCAAGGGGTACATAAATATTCTACGAATATTTGGGAATATTTAGTCTAATTTCATGCATTTATTATTATATAAACTGGCATTCCTGAAGCCGTTTCTTTTTCTGAATCTCTACTGGTGGCCAAGACTTGATACATTTACTATTTACGCTTAGAGTTATGCGTTGCTGGGATAAGAACCGCTTATTTCAGACAAATAGCACTGCAAGTATTAGAAATGAGTTCGGACAAACCGATATCGATTATGAGACATAAACAATGTCCTCATGCTTATACCTTTTTTAATTGACCAATATGAACTATTGAGCTTTTAATAGACAAACATTTTATTGAGATTACATTTATTGTTGCTTCACTTCTCCTGGATTGCTATGAAGTCTCGAATTCCTAAGTGACAAATCCAATTTAACATATGCAACGAATGGATCAAGAACCGGTTGATCCCCTCATAATATTTTTTTGTGTATTATGGAATTTCAAATTTAATACATTATGGAGAATTTATATATTAAAATATTGATTGTTAGTATTTTAAAAAAAAAGAATCATAGTAATAATAATTGCTCAATAAAGGAGTGTTTTTTGTTAGATATATGAAATATTATGTACAATGTGATTTAATTTTTTTTTAAATACACAAAATGTTATGTAAATATAAAATATTTTTTGTTGTCTTTGTGAAAAGTGAAAAGGACTAAAAAAAATATAAATAATATGAAAATACATGCTAAGGAAAGTATCAAAGTATGTATAATATTTTGAAGAATACCACATAATGTAAACTGCCCCATGAGCCCTCTACACATCTTCATTATGGACCCTCATAAAAACTTGAGAATTATGTGATATCTCAGATCATAATAAAATCCCTCTCATAACGATGGAAATAAAAATATCATTTATAGCATTGCCACTGCCTTAGAGAGTATCTAACCTTCATAGGCTATGTATATTTTACATTAACAGCTTCATGAAAGTCTCCATTCAATCTGGACCCTTAGAGGCATTTAGATCCATATTTTTATACTGCTTCATTATAAATACAATAATATTGACATATTTTTTTGATGTACCAGAAAAAGTATAACAAATTGTTTTATGTTAGTAAAATATGTATTAAGATTCAGCTTGCAAACTTTATGATGACATTGAATATTCACCATATAATTAACATTGATAACACAGGTCAACAAACCTGAACTTTAAAGGTCGAACTAATTTTCAAAAATAGCAATAATTTGATTGAGCTAAGATCAATGTACTCATTTCAATTTTCACTTCGTCTCTGGCACATTTAGACTTTAAAATATATATCATTTTGTACGAAAATTTGGCTGTAGACCAGTGTATTATATATTATTTTTTCTTTAGGGCAAGAAGCTTAGGGGAAAGTTATATTTAGTCACAGTTGCTCGATAACTATTTCAATAATATTTATTAGTTATTGGATATTTTACTGCTATGGTATGGTTTTTGAATAGATAATATTTTTTTAGATATTTGTATTGTCACTTATAATGCATCCTTCTATGTTAAAGTTAAAAAACGGGATGTTGTTTTATTGTTACGTATCTTTGTAGTTTTTAACCAATACCTTATTTTGAATTCTGTCTTTTAAAGAATAACATTCTTTATTATTATTATTATATATATATATATATATATATACATATATCAGGAAACGACCGGGACACCGGGCCGGGACTCTAACATTATCGTTTGTTCGTCATTCTGAAAGTGACGATGTTTTTTAAGAAACTAATTTTAATATTATATATAATTATAAAAAACGTTATCACTTTCAGAATGACGAAGGAACGAGGTCCCAGACCGGATTGAAAAATTAAAGGCCCGCCCTGCTCCCGGCGAAAAAAGTGTCCCGGTCGTTTCCTGATATATATATATATATAATTCAGTGTTGAAATTTACGCACATGGAACCCATTTTTTTACTAAATTTTAATTATGTTTTTACGCATTAACATCTTTTATATACATTCTGTTTTTTAATGCTTGTATATATTTTTTGAACTGTGAATAAAAAATAAAAATACATAATATTTTTTATGAAATTACTCAAATATTTTTATTTATCTTAAATCAAAAATATTTTATTAAATATCAATGTATAATTTAAAACTCACTTGAAAGAAAGGAAGATATCAATTCCTGTCATTCTTATAAAACGTCGAAAAGCTTCTTACATTTCATAAAAAGCTTTAAATAGGATACACATAACCTCAGTAATAATTTTCAAGATGTCCGCCCATGTAAGTATACACTTTTTCAAGTTGTCGACTACATTTTTTAACGCAGATAGACAAGGGGTAATTGCTGCGTGGGTTTCACTCTCATATCCGTAGTGTACCTACTGATTACTCCGAGAACGTCTAATATTGTACCTATATACATATATATGTGAATACACTACTACATACATAAAATATAAGATTCGAGATATGTGTGTACTCTAAGTGGGCCAACTACATGTTTATAAAAGGACTTTCCATATATGTGCTGAGTTGTATATTTTGATATATGTCAGGCCTTCAAGGATACTTGGCTCCTTTGCAGATGGCAGGTCTACAAATGTCTTAGCTTAGAAGTTGAGGAACATTGTTTATTGGAAACGATGGACATAAATAGACAATACAAATACTAAATACAATCTGAATGAGAAAAAGTGTTTTAAAATTTAAACAAGTAGTAAATGAAAAGTATGTGACAAAGGGGTGTAGTGCTTTTACACACCTCCAATAAGCGGAATTAAATCAGTGAATCAGTATAAAATCATTGTAGGTTTGAATTTTTGATTTTAAAGTTATCAACGAACTTTATTTTGAAGTAGATACTGTTCATAATTTAAATAATTATTTACTATCTTCAGACTACAAACGTTTTTATCAACTTTTTGGAGTAAAAAATTGGAAACAATAAGTTCGATTCTACAGCATAAATAATCTTAAGCTATTCCTGTACACGTCTTTTCGGTTTTATCTAAAATAACCCTAAAATCATTTTAGGCTCTGCAATAGAGGACTATTCAGAGATTGACCATTGTTAAATTATTAAATAACCAATAAAATTTAATTACTTTAAGTATTATTTGCTTTTTTCAAACACAATAGAGTTCCTATTCTTTTTGACATTAATCATGAAAATAAAAACTTTCCAGGTAATCATTTTCTTTTTATCTTCTGTACTATTTTGGGAATCTTTTGGGTCTAAAGGTGGAGACAATAAATTCAATCCAACAGCCTTAGGACTACTAATCCTATGTATATTCTCTGTATTCATACAAAAATTATAATCAAGTCTTTTTAGACTACATAATCGAAGGCGACTCGAAAATAAACTCGTTACTTTATGTTTTAAAAACTGTTAATTTTATACTATGTACATTAAGCAATTATGTATAAAGCATAGATATATGTATATAAATCGTCGTGCTTTTAAATATAGAATTTATTTTAAAAAAAACTTCAATTATTCCGCGAAAAAAAGATCATTTTAAGAATATCATTTAGAACCTTCAGCTATAACAAAATTATTCATCTTTACAAGACTATTTTTTACTTAGGCGCGAATAAAAAAACATGGTTGTGGATCGTATTTTTGCTCGTGGGAAGGACTATGGAGTGGTATTAAATTTTATTTTTTATTACATAAAAAGGGACAATGAGGGGCTCACCCGAAAAAATAGTATTGAAATAAACGTCAATAGTCTCTTAGTGACCCTTATAACTCTTTTTGGTCTATATTTCTATGAAAGCTCTTTGTTATTATAATTATTATTCTAGTTGTATACTTTCTACCATACTTTTGTTATTATTCAAAGTATAGATTGTGTTCCATCAACAACAAGAAGAAGAAAAAAAGATAGAAGCCTCATTTTTTAAATAAAAATGCTCCAAGGATAATTAATGTTTATGATACAGAAAAAAAGATATTATTCCATTTTCCTCCGTCCTTACCTTCAGGGCAAGGTTTAAACGCTACCTAAGAAAATAATTTACATACCCCACTTGTTATCCAACTATAAAATTAGCTCTGAACCTACTGAATGTATTAATACTACCACTTTTATTATTATTATTATACCTTTAAAAAAATATTATAATATAAAATTATAAATACTTATTTTTTCATTGTATGTTGTTGTCTGGAAGGTTTTTGAGTATGCGTATATGAATAAGATGGAGAAGACAAAACTCTCTTCTCTCAAAGAGGTCAGATTATGAGAACCATTAGGTTTAGTAGTAGCCCTCTTTTTATTTAAGTTATTTTTTTAATAAGAGGACTGAGTTTTACAAAAGTATTCCACACAAAGAAGCTAAATAATTGGCATTCTCTTTAAGAACTATGCAAGGGAGTGCGATAGCTAAGTGTGCTAAAGTGTGTTCACTCTCATGCTGAGGGTGCAGGTTCGAATGCTCCCGAGAGAGAAAGGTCAATTTTGGTCAATCTTATTGATAAGATTCTAGGTTCGAATGACAAATTATAATACTTTAATGTTCATTTAATATTCACATGTATGCAAATTCTATCGAATGAAATAGGCAATAAAAACACATCTTCTATCGTCAATTCAAAACACTGCTGTTGATATCTTGATTTACCCGGTTTCAAAAACTAACAGAGTTTTTTTTACATAAATATATATCAACCAGATCAGTTATGTATAATGAAATACACGAATTTGCATTTATAGTTTATAGTTGATGCTCCGGGAATGAATTACCCCTATTCAATAAAATAAGACTCACATAATAAACAACAATTTGTTTTTAGCTACGGTTCATTTTTTTAAGATTTCGGGCTATTATATTTGTATGTTAATTTGATTGTTTTTATTTTTCAATTATTAGTTTTGGGTGGGTTTTTTTCTTTAGACAGTAATTTTGAATTACAATGTTCATTTATGTTTCTGTTTTAATGTAACTGTCTTTAGATTTTATATTTATATATTTCTATCTATTTTTTATAGAATAATAAATATATATTTTAAACCTCAAAAATATTAGTTTTGGGTTATTATTGTATTAATAAATTGTAATGAAATGAAATCTCTTGATCTCCGTTGTCACATTTTTAAAATAAATTTTGCTCATCCTCCATTCCACTCATGTAACATAGTTTAAATAGACAAAACAGATACAAAACATGTAATAATTTTTTTACAACAAATATTAATAGGAGGAGATGAACCGATTCATGATCCGTTCTCTGCAGAAAGGTATTTGAATTTATTCTCAGAGGTATTGTTTGCAAACAAAGCTGTATCATAGGCTCATAGCAGTTCTGGAGGAGAGATTACACCCTTTGGATAGGTATTTTACTCCCATCCTTTCTCCAATCCAGTAGCACAACTAAGTCCAGTCCAGAAGTTTGTCCAGAACCAAAGTTTTATTGGTGCGTTCTATGTATGGGCAATATAGAACAAACAATGACTTTTTCCATCTGGAACTTACTTTGCCCGTAATGGGTGAAGTTAGACGAGCCATTCAGCTACTTGAGAGATTCTCCAAATTCATTCTATTTTCAACTCAGTAGGGTAGCTACTTTGTCATTGTCAAAGAAAAGTTATCGATATAGTTTTTGGTTCTGTCCACCAAATTTGCAGTTTCTTTTATCTTTATATTATGAATTTGTGTAAAAAGAGAGACGAGGTCACCAACTTGTTGCAAAATCATTCTCTCCACCGAAAACAAAAAAGAATTTCTGAAAGTATCTTAGAGCTACCGAGAACGCCCTCCATCGGGGTACAATTCGAACGCGAAAAACGATGTACACTAGGAGTTCGAAACGATCTTCTATAAAACTTTTCTGACGGAATCTTTGAGTTTTGGAAGTGGAAAACATACAATTGCAATTTTTAAAAAAAGGTGAGAAGGATCCATGACTTTGTAGAATGATTGTCCTTCCTTATTTTTCTTAATTGTAGGAAAATGTGTGGATTATTCCCTGTTTCATATCTCACAACTTTTCCTCCTGATATTTTGCTTTCATATATTTAATAGAGGTAAAATCTCTAATTGACATGATCGAAATTAAAGGACAAGTTTGGTGTTGCTGACCCTCAATTGTCCTTCTACCTTAATAATACAATACATTTAAATTTTATAATATTGGCACGATATTCCATACTTAAACAACTCAGTTAGCCTCAACCTTCTTTACAGGGTTGCCGAAAAATAATTTACTTCTATATAATGTTAGAAAATGGTTATAACAAAATATATCGATCATTCAAATAAGCCAATAACAAAGTTCAATTAAAATGTTGTTTTTCTTATATTATTGCATTTAATTAAGTTTAATTTATTGTTCTGGATTTTTTTCTTTTAAAATATTTTAGAGACACAAGTTATTTGTCACACTCTGATGTAATATAGAAGTTAATGATTTAATAAAATATCTCTCCCAAAACCACGATCAACCAGCCTCCCTATCTATCGTCTTCATTCTCATGGAACGTACTTTGCGGTCATGGTAAGCTATTTTTCGTACATGGGCCATTGATTTTAAGAAAGGTAAGGCCGATGGTGTGTCAAATGAAATCAATGAGGCGTGAATTGGAATAAAAATATATCTACTATGTATATTTTTACCAAGACAAGCGAAACTTACTTTTGAAAGTCCGTTATTTTTTTAAGTGTAATCAAAGCATCATCACTATGAATAAGTACATGCGTGTATGCTGATCACAAAACCTTGTAAGGCTCTCTGATTTTATTCAAATTAAATCGTTTGTTGCCAATATAATATTTTGATATAACTACAAATTTATTGGTAAAAAATATTTATTACTATTATTATTGAAACGCCAAATAATGATCCACTTCGCTCTTGATCAGAACCCCAGTTTGATATCATTTAAAAAAATTTAAATATATAAAAAATATATGCTCAGCAGTGTTATTGCGAGATATTCCAGCAAAAATGTTACGCATGAAAAATATGTTATTACCTTGGTTTGTAATATCACGAATTATTTAAAAACTGTTTCATCCTTTTTCTAGATTCCAATTTAATTAAATATGACATTAGATAGCGGTTTATGTTAACGTATTGTATAGTCACAGTGTAACATATTTTCTAGTGTACGAAAAGTTATAGAGCCTAAATGATAAATAAACTAGGATGTTACGCAAGGATCTTCCTATTTATGGACGTTGAAACATCAAATTGACGAACAAGATGCGGGCCACAGAATCGTCAAGATTCTCGGAGTTGGCTCTCATTAAATAATTATAGTAACGTATTGACGTAAAACTATTCGAAGATATCATGTAAGAGTGAATAAAGGTAAAAAGATAGAAGAATTAGTGTGAGGCTATGATACAGAACAGGATAATAATGGGTGCAAGTGAAAATTAATTACTCTAATAGAATAACAACAAATCGTTTATGAATGACAACATTTGTTACGTGTATACACAATAATTTGCCTTAATTGGAAAAAGCAACGGAAATAAAAGCATCAAAGGAGTATCCCTAAATCTCAACATTATAATAAAATATTAGGTAATCAGTGAAGAAGAAATTAAGTGTCTAAACTATTGTTAAGGGAAACCGGCAAAAACTTTCAAGAGACCACTAAATATTGCAATAATCTTAAAATTTGAAATACAATCAATATAGGGTATAATAAATTGAAAAGTATCGAGTAAAACCCTTTGTAATTAATTTACCAATGCTTTGATGAGGTATAAAGACTCATTCTTTTCCGTATAATTTGGATGACCTTTAGAATTTTTATATGAAATTTTTAGTTTCTTACTTGGAGAATATATATCTCTTACTTACTTCAAAGCCATCGTCAACCCACGTTTCTTTGTCTCCATATCTCAGAATCAACAAATTATGATATAATGATGTCCATTAGAGATTATTATGAATGATAAGTACTTTTGAGCAAATACTGAGATGGCTTTTGAAGTAACGATTAAAAAATTAATTATGTAAGATTTCGAACCATATATGCAAATATATAAATTTTCACTCACATACGAAGGGATTCCGGATAATGATGAAAATCGTTTATATCTTGCAAATTTGTACCCATCTTCCCATCATTAACTTAAATTAAAGTTCAGACATAATTGGTTGATTCCTTTATTTATTGTCAAAAACCGGTTTGGAAGTCGTTTTTTAGCTATATTTTTATTGTTTTTTGCATCATGCCATTTTTTGCAGAATAAGGGAATGTGTACGTCCACAATTTTTTGAGGAACTCCCCAAGGCCGAGAAGACTCGCAAAGGAATCAAGACATGTTCGAACCGGCTTTTGAAGTCAACAGCCTCTGCCATAGCTAAATCTACTGCATTTCAGTCTTAATTCAGGCCAGAAGGGGTCCTTCGAAAGAGGAGCACGAACGGTAGGAGGAACGTTTGTGGAGCCCGATCGTTGGGTGCCCTGGAAGAACTGGATCTTAATGGTAGAGACGTCGTTCCACACTATTTTCCAAGTCCTCCATAACGATCTTGGGCTCAATCAAGTCAGCAAGATGATCCCCAAGATACTTACAGAGAACCACAAAAAGAGAGAGTTAGGGTGCACATAAACCTTCTTGAAACTCAATTTGAGCTTGGACTAGGGTTTTGTAACAATGGATGAAACTTCTTTTTCATTTTTCACTCCTGAGTCCAAAGGGCTTCCAACCCTTCGTCCGATATAGTGTCCAGAGAAGGGTGGACTCGGGTCGAAAAGGACCATCCCGGAAGACAGGTTCTGTGAGGCCCCCAGGAAGTGGGCAGCTGAAACAAATATTTACTGATTTCTATTTTTATATCGATATGCAGTTTTTAACGTATTTTCATTAAGAAATGACCCCTCCATTCTATATTGACCAAATAAATAGCTAGCCTAAACCCCCATAAAGATTATTGCAGATATTCTTTCACATAAATAAAATATATTGTACATCTAGTAGGATTGAATTATCATGAAAAAACACATGTGGTATATATATAATAGAGCGTCTTTGTCATATTTGGAGCATAAACTTGGTATTTACTGTCATCAATAGAGAAAAGGATTGAATCTTTTTAACACAAAGACGTATGTATATTTAGGCCATAAATAAATTTGGTTTTGGCCAAAGAATAAAAAATGAATACGGAAAAGTTTAGTTTTAAAATGCTAACAACAATGTATATATCTTCAGTACAGAGATAAGAGGACTGAGATCTTAGAATAATATCATGACTAATTTGTGAGAATAAACAATAATACTTCCTACTTTTAAAGTTTTTTTATATAAATAAAAGTGTTATTACTATTAGTCTGTCCATTTTTCTTACTTCCTCATAAGATAATAACGCCTAATTATAGATTTTTTTTCTGACTGTTAAAAAAGAAGAGAAGAGAAAAAAACACGTGTGTTTTGATCAAGGAATAAAAGAGAGGAATTTAAACAACATGAACGGAGAGAAAAGGAATAAAAATAAATATCTATTCTGTGATTGCAGCAGACTCAGCACAAAAAAAACTTTTAATAAAAAGGAATGGTGTCCTTGAAGAGGAGGTAATTTAAATTAATGAGATGTTTGTTTGTTGTGTCTTTCTTTTGATGGTTCAGCGCTTTACAATTTTTTCTTTTCATAATTTCTCTAAGGAACGGCGTCAATTTGACTATTTATAGTGAGGTGTTCTGAATGGAATGTGTGTGGGGGGTGAGAAAATGCACCTGGTGATGTATCGTTGATGAATTGAATAGATCCTGACTTCTGAATCCTGGGTAGATTGAAATGTCCAATATAAAAATGATATATGTTCTAACTTTATGGAAAACAAGGAAACATGCTTTTAGATGGGTGTCCAGTAGAAATTGGCCAGGAAATTACAGGTTAGGAAGAATGGATCAGGAAGATATAGCCCAAGATTGAAAAGGAAAATGGAAAATGAAAAAGTATTTGAGAGGAATACAATTAAATATTATCAAATGCGTTTTCATAAATATAATGGCAAAAAAATTATATATTTTAAATAATGTAGACAAATTATCTCCTTGTGGTGGTTCTTAGACGGGACAAATATTTATTTGACCATTTTTTCAAGTGTCGACATTTTCCTTTTCTATCTTGGGTCATTTCTTCCTGGATCATTTTTTCTTGGTCCATTTCTTCTAGGCCGTATTTACCTGGGTCATTTCTTCCTAATCCGTTTAAATAGTTACCTCTTGAATATCTATCGAGTTTTCTATTCGCATAGCACCAGTTCCTTCTTATTAGAGTGTGTTTATTTTTTAATCCATAACTACGGAGTCGATCAGAAGTTTTATACTCTTAATGTCGAAAAATAATGTTGTTTCTTGAGGAGTAAAAGCGACTTTCTGAAGCTCTTCTATATTTAATAAGGACAACTGTAAAAAGACGATAGAAGTGTGTTTTTTTACATTATGAAGCAAAAAAACATTAAGAAGTATTTTTAGACATAGGAATCTGTTAAAAATTTATAATAACATACAGTAAAAAAAGTCTCTGGTACATTTAATTGCTCTAGATACATTTTTTTAACCGAATACTTTCCATAACAAAGCTATAAGACGAAGAAATTTTAAGGATTGTTAACTCGACTCCATGTCTTTATAGTTTGCCTGTCAATGAGACCATCTAATACTAACTTAAAATATCATTCGCAATCTGATAAGATCGAACTAGGAACAAGCATAAAATTATTAAATAGTTGAATGTCAATGTATCCTTTCAAAACAAGGCTTCAATTACTTAAGGAAAGAGGCAGTAAATATTAGTTAGTTAACATATTAAAAAATACATTTCGGTTGTCCTACAAACATCGAAAATAATGTTCTGTGCCAAAATGCAATGGCAAAAGATGTATGTATACAGTTAAATGCTATGATATTATTGTTTTATGCAAACAAAAACTATAATTTTATGAGCTAAAATTCAGTTTTGTGGTCTCGAAACTTCTTGAGTATATTTGAATTAGTTTAAGACAACAAACATCTTCTTTGATGGGTGTGATTAATAAAAACAATAAGTTGATAATTTGTTAAAATAATATGGACAGGGTTTCACTGTGGTGATCTTATCCAAAAGTTAAATAATAGGCATTTGAGGACTTTTTACCATCAATAAGATTCGATGCAAACATACGGCAGGCATTGGTGTTTTCTTAAATAAATAAAAACTACAAATGTAGTATTTATAGAATAAAAATATCTAAACATCTTAGTGTTATGATGAAATTTAATGGTTGAATAAATCAAGTTAAGCTTCCTGCTGTAAGATGTGGATATTATATACTGAAAATGTAAAAGCATAATCATCTCCACGTAAAAAAAACTAAAGAACTGCTGAATTATTATTTAGATCCATTTAAGGATTCATTTATTTTGATTTAACTCAAAAACTACATAAAATCTTCAAATGACCATTAATGTTTATTTTAAGCACAGGTCAATTTTGTTTCAATGGATGATTAATAACTTAAATGTTTTATAAAATAGACAGTTTTGAAGAGAAAGGGAAACATTCATCTTTCTTTCAATACATCCATGTTTTTTATTTCAAAGAGTTCTCTATGCCACCAGAACGATGGAAGTTGGTCTTCTAGGTCTCGTTAACAGAAATATGGAAAATTTACGCTCCATCCTCATCAAGGTTTGAAAACAAATACATCCACCAAAAGGATTGATCATTGAAATAAAATATACCTATCCTCGGATAAGTATTTACGGATCAACCAAAACGAATATAACAAAACCTTTTATTTATAAAGTAGTATTAAATAGATTTTTATGGGCCTCCAACGACAATTGGCCGATTCTCAAAAAAAATATTTTTTATATCTCTAAGGGACTGAGCATTATTAGTACTTGGTATTATCTTATCTCTCCGGGTTCTAACTTTGTAAATATCTCTTTTGATTATTTAGGAACATCTTATATTATTAACGTGTTTTTCCTCCATATTTTATTATTTTTTGTTGTCTTTATTTTTGTTGTGTTTTAGAGGATCACCCATAGATATATAAAGATATAGAGAGCTTATTCCCTTCAATAGCAGAGATACATCCTTCAGCTGTATTCTGTGTGTCCACTATAAACAAAGTAGTGTACTACGTCATCGTAAGTTGATCATAGAGATAGAAAGCTTTGTTTATATTGGACACAATGACGTATTTTTCTGAAGAATCCAATAAGCTCTCTATGTCTTTATATCTCTATGATATTACCAAGTCTACGAAAATGTGTTTATCTTTTAAAACATAAAGAGGGTAATATTTTGTTTAAAAATATACCTTTATGCACTTAACAAGTTTGTTGTAGCAAAAGGAAAAATCACCCGAAACCTAATAATTATTGATTTGACATATTGCAGTAGGGTGAAAAAAACATATGTAAATACAAACACACGCTTTTGCCCCCAGGAAAATGATAATCAGATTATTTCTTCAGCTTCAATAGATTCCATCCAGCATGTGAATGTATTTACATATATTTGCACACATCGACAGATGTCAAAATAATAATAATAATGATCAGAAAGCATTCAAAGGAAATCAAACAAATATTTGCAAGCTTTATTCAATGTGACACGGGCTCATACACGCATTCACATATAGGATTATCAGAGTTTGATGAAGAATGAATAAAAATAATGAATCCTTTTTATGAGAACTATGCATAACATGAGTTTTTTTCTCATAATAAATGGATCAAACAAGGTAGAAAATTGCATTGTAATGACCTAAATAAACATTATCTAAATACATATGGATCATGGCTAGAGGTACGAATTATTTGGTACAATATAATTGTATCCGAAAGAGATAGAGTTTCTTTTTTTCGGTTAAGACTTTTTATTTATCATCATCAACAAACAATGTAGATAAAATACACATAAGACAATACAAAATAAATAAAAACATAAAACTAGGCAATTGCGTAAAAACAATACATAAATGAACATTATAGTTCATAATTACTGCCTATAAATAAAATAACCTTTTATAAAGGGACCATAAGACGGTGTTCAAAGCTAAAAATAATTGCAATAAGGCCGTTCTTGAAATAAAATGTTGATATCTTCTAGCAATAGATTTCGTCAGGCTTAGATATTGTGCTGAAGTTGATGGACTGAATTTGATGATATCGCCAGCCCAAATCCATGAGGAAGAATCCACTTGAGGGATTTTGATTCCAAGTGCCGAGTATAGAGTTTCTATTTATTATACCATCAGTAATTTAAACTTTGATGTTCATTTAAGTTTGTTATTTATTAATCAGCCATAAAAATAAAACAATAATCTCTATAAACTTATTTAATGATTGAAAACACTAATATTTATTCAGAGGTTCCTAATAAAACTCACACAAATTTAACAGTTTAGTGTAAAATTTGGCATCACATACGAATGAACCCTAAATACAGTTCAAATATATTTATATATATACGCTCTTACAATTCATATCAGAATATACGTAATATGTTCATTTATAACATTGAGTGTGGACAATTGGATAATATATGAGTAAGCATTAGGTGTGAAGTTCAACTCTCTCAAACAGCAGCCTTTGCTACGGACTTTCTCCTTGCACGTTTTCATCCGTACATAATTATTGATACAAATAGTATTTATAGGTACACATGTACTTCACCTAAAAAAACAAACTTTGTACGCTT
>CP045891.1:29259976-29290054 GCA_013387185.1 Caligus rogercresseyi
TTAACCCTTTACACGCCAACGTTCCCATTTTGGGAACATACTTTTCAAGTGTTCTGCATCGCGTCATATTCAATAAAAACAAAATTGAATGAGTTTATATTATAAATTAAGGCTTAGAAAACAAAATATTTTATTTGTAAATAAACGAAAAACTAATTTTAATACTAGTTTGAGGGCTTTGAAAAAACCGAGTTTATCAAGTTTTGGACTTATCTTTTGATAATAAGAAAAATAGGGTAAAAACTGGTATTATTACTATTTTATAACTATTTTGATTAGCAAATATACTAAAGATTTACATTGAACAATTTTTTAAATAATATTAATATTTTAGTAGACTAAAATCGACTTTTAAAATGATGTTCCCAAAAGGGGAACGTTGGCGCCTATTGGTACTCATTTTCATGCTCTACGTGTTTGCGTATAATTCTTTGTTTCCTTTCAGTTTACGTACGTTAGTACATATAACTAAAAGACAAATGTGTGTTATAATTATTTTTATAATGGATGACAGAGTTGAATAGTAAGTTATTAATATTTATAATTTATTTCGATTAATTTTATGATTCAAATGATTTAGAGAATCTATTAAAATATCCCCCATGACTTCCTCAGTTGTGCTATAGAGGAGATCGAAAACATCAAAAGTAAGGAAATCGAGATTGTGGTTCTAGGTTTTCCAACGAATAGTGAGCGGGATATACCTAGTGACGAAGAAAATGACGACGAATATCAGCATCAAGACTCCATTCTTGTTGAAGTAACTGAAGACATTGACAATTATATGGCAACTCCCAATTAGACAAATATAAAGTTTTGAAATCTTACCCTTGACATGGTAAAAGAAAATTGTTTCCAGTGTGGTGGATTTTACGAAAGACTTAGCGTGGATAATCCATGATCCCATATCGTGGATTACTAGGTGCAAAACATTATATGAGGAACAAGTCAGTAAGATTTGGCTATAAAATTTGGATGATGTGTAGCTCCGATGGATATCCATAGAATTTCGATATTTAATCCGGAAAACACAAAACCAGGAAGACAATTAGAGTGTATATTTCTGAAATGGGTGGGGTAAATATTTGCGACTAGTTATACATGCTCAAAAACGGTGGTGGAATCTTTTTATTCTTCCACTCAATTTGTCGGTTGTGGGAGTATTTAAGTGTTATTCGTTGGCCAACCAAAACGATAAAATGAGCCATCGACAATTTAGGAGGGATATTGACTCTGATACAACGTCAAAGTAATCGAGTGCCTCTTGGAGGACGTACTTCTAAGTCCACCAGAGTTATAAGACTTGACAGAATAAATTTTTTTTGTAATCATGTACTCAAGAAAGGTGTGTCTTATATCAGAAAAATACTATAATTCAATGTACAAAGTGTATTAAAAGATTGCACAAGGCATGTAGTCCTATTTATTACAACAATTAAAAGTTCCATTGTCGATGAAAAATGTTGAAAAAGACATATATAAAGGAAATAAAGAACAATATTAAAATGTACAAAATTGTAGTACTAGAAGCGCCAACGTTCCCAAAATGGGAACATACCAAAAACATGACTTAGAATTTAGTCAGCTAAATTTCGTTTGGGGTACATTCAAATAAGGTTAAAGGATGATTATATTTCAAATTTGAAGAAAATCGGATAACAATTCACGGAGCCGCGTTTAAAGGGTTTTTAAGACATGGCTATCGTATTCCTTGTTAAGTATTGATATTTCAACTATAATAGTTGGGAATAGTGGAAACATGGAATGGTTTTAAAATCCGTTATTTTTTTTAAAAATATTTATCATAAAGGTTCATTTCAGTTCCTAACCAAAAGTATTGCATCAATTTTAGTACCAAATGTTTTTACATAATTATATATCATATGTCGTGAGTTCTGATAATGAATGAACTTCATAGTACGACATTTTGAACTATATAAATAAACAGCACACCTTATACTAATATATGAATTAAACCAATAAGACACGGACTCATTTACATATTTCCTCCGTAAAACAAAGGAAGTAATGATAAATCGATCCCATTCCTTAAGCAGCCCAACCTCTTATTTGTCATATGCCTTATCCATGTTTCCTTTGATAAAAGTTGTACGATATTTTTTCGTATTTCAGAGAAAATATGACCTATAAATGCTTAATGTTAGGGATAAGTGAATATATAATGTTATTTCGGCAAAATCGGCTTTTATTTTAAAAAAATATGAATTTTGCCTGATATATTTTAAGCCTAAAAATTTTAAAGATATAATTTGCAAAAATAGGTAGTTCTCTCAAGACACCATGTGCCTTTTTTTCTACTAAAGTAGAACTTTATTTATCTCATTTTTAAAATAATATCTTGAGTATTTACTGTATTTATCATCGTTCTTTTACATATCAAATAATAGTTCGTCATATTCAATAGACAAATCTCATTCTTTGTTTTTTTTAATAATTAAAGTCATTCATTGATTCAATGAGACTACTTCCTTTGATGTAAATGCTTTTTCGTCATATTTGAAGTATGTAAATAGAAAATAACCGCAGGGGGCTAAATCTAGGAAATATTCTGGAGTATGAATTCCAATTTAGTGATTTTGGCCAGGGGAACTACGAAATTCGCATATTCTCTTTTTCATTATATTAACAAGGCTTTCTGTTTTCAAGATACTTTAGTTCAAAATTGCTCAACTTACCAGTCGTGAATATGGATAGCAGTTGGCTACTACATTGATGCATTTAAAGTTTCTCCCACAGATATTCAAAAAGTCATGACTTATCAAACCACACTTGTATGGTTTTCCAAGAGACATTTTTCTGGCTTTTCTTTATTAATTAACATTAAGCTTAGTGTGTTTAAGGACAATATTAATGAATGGCATCTATAAGATATTCATAAAAATATAAGTTTATAATCCAATGATATTTATATATGGCAAGGAAATTATTTATTAATAAAATAGATATTTTTATTTTGATATTGATTTGATTTTAGTATTGTTTAGTATGTATTACGTGTATTGTTTGTTAAAAATATTGAATAAAATTTCGTGACCAAAAAAAAGTCATTATCAAAAGTACCTTTTAGAATGATTAATTATCGCTACAACAATAATAGCCAATAAGAGCAGAAACCTGCAACAAGAAAGGAATGCAAAAATTAAAAAGAAACACCTCGACGATAGTCAAGTCATTAAGGACTAACTATTGTCATCTGTAGAGCAATGTCAAGATACAGACTTCTTATGACACTTATAACGTTAAGGATTTTTTTAAAGAATGAACTTAAATTATGCGATTTGGCAAGACCGCTAAAAAGAAACCACTTACCATTTGTTTTCTGGTCGTGCCCTCCATACGCTTAATACACTGTGCTATTAGGAAATTATTGAAAACCGAGGACTTTATATCAACATATGACGGTCCCCAATATATCCAAAATAACGACCTTATAACAAAGTAAAGTATATAATTTATGCTTTTAAATCTAAAAAATGAAACAAACATTGCAGGAGTTTCGCACATTAATACTTTAAATAATTTGAATGTAAATAAATATATTTAGGTTATTGCTGTATTTTGTAAGTTTTGTTCACGGAGATATAAAGACATAGAGAGTTATTAAATTATTCAGAGAAATACTTAATTGTACACAATATAAACAAATCTTCTCTCTCTATGGTAACTTACGATGACGTAGTACAATTACTTTCTTTAGTTTGGGCACAGGTGACAGCTGAACGATATTTCTCTGCTATTGAAGGAATAAACTCTCTAAATATTATATATGTTTGGTTTGTATAAAAACAGTTATTTTATTTGATAAAAGTATAATAATGAATATCATATAAAGTGGCTCAGAACAGTAAAAGTGTCATCTTTATCTTTTAGAAGTAAATTACAATAACCTATAAGATGTCTTTTGTGAAAGGATTAAACAATACAATTGGCAGTATTTATTTTACAATATAAACAAAAAGGCAGTTGGAGGGATTTAAGATGAGTATGTTAATACATCCATACAATTGAAGAAAACACGAATGGCTTAATGAATGTAAAATATTCTTATACAATCAATTGTATATAAAATCTAAAAATATACTTGAAATCATTCCACTGTCATTTTCTCTATTGAAATTGATAAGATAAGTCCCCTTCAACTTCAAATATATATATATATAATTCTTTTGCAAATAAATTTTACAAATAACATAACATAATAGTTATTTATTTTTGATCAGATATATTTCAACGTAGGACTTTCATAACTATTTGTATTCTTTTAATTAACGCTTCCACTCTTCAATTTTGTCTTTCATTTTAACTACTTATACACCACGGCATGTGAATGCCTACACGCCGCGATTTGTTCATGTTTTTTAAGGCACCTTTTCTTGAAGGTACCTTATAAATCAATTTATTGATGCATTGAGATGATACATTTTGCCCATTTGTAGCAAAAATTGTAGTTCTTGTTATTGAGACCTGTTGATCTTTCCCCATCAATAGTCCATTTTTGGAGCCCTTAGCAAACTTAGTCTTCAGCCTCATTGTCTGTCAGGGACATTCATTAAGTATGTAGGCTCAAAACCAGAGAGTAGTAAAAAGTTCATAGTTTTTTATATTACTTGAAATAGCGCCTTAAAGAAGAAGGTTGACAAAGGGAACTTTTTTGTTTAAGATGTTTATGTATTAGATAAAATCCATACAGTCTAAAAAATAAGAATACACTAGAATGTAGAGATTAAAAAAACACACAATCTTAAGACAGTTACGTTAAAAACAAAACATAAATGAACGTTACAATTCAAAATTACTCTCTAAAGATAAAACCATAATATAAAATGACATATTAAAAATCATTTTTTATTCAATGTAAAACGTTGATGTCGTCTTATTATCGATTTGATGAGTTTGAGGTATTCGAGAGAATTTGAAGGAATAAACTTTATCGAATCTCCTGTCCATGACGTTGCAGATGAATTGGGAAAGGAACATTTGTATCATTGATATGCCACAACTCATAAAAAGGTTGGTGGGAATGCATCGTCTTTTCTATCCTCTTTGATAACTGTATGTCTTTTTCTTTGCTGTGATTATACAAGAGATATGTACTTGACTTGTTTTATATGACATCTAATATGTGATCCTCATATTTGTAATGTTTCATCTAAATAAAAACTTATTATACATATAATGAAAATATAAGTTATAAAAGCTATCATGGGCCCCATATAAAAGGATTGAAAAGCATGGCATTACGTCTTGTGTTAACTCAGTGAATGTGCTTTATTCTTCTTATATCCCTCTCTATTCCCTTTGAATCAAAATATTGGTTTTAGATCATATGATTTAATGTATTTACTTAAATTTATGGGATAAAGAGGCAACGTTCATAAACTTAACATCGTGCTATTTACCTAACAAAAAAATTAAAGCGATCTGTTTAAACTCCACAACTGAGCTATTTAACAATCAATTGAATGAAAACTTTAAGTGTGTTTTTTTTTCAATGTCTCTAGATTCATTCTTAATATGTTTAAGATTATTAAAGTTTTAGGCCCCAGAGCGTATGGCACAGATCTTTATATTTATTAATTGTTTTAAAACATATTTTGTAGCATCATATTATCCCTTCATTCATAGATAATGACGTAATAAGTATTGTAGGTATTTTAAGAAATAAAGCAGATGGTTACATTATCTTGTATAGAAAATACAATTTCCACATGTATGAATGTATTGACTGTAATATATAATCTATGTGGTTCATGATGCAATGACGGTGGTTTTTGTTATATATATAAATAAATAATATATATATGAGACGATTTCTATAATTGAAACATGTTCATATGATTACAAAATCTGAAGATGTTCTGCATTATTATTAATGCCAGTTTTTTATTCATTCTAAGGGCAATATACTTTTGTACAAATTAAAATTTTCAAAATTTCACGTTACAAAAAAATCTAGATATTCATGGTCTATTTTGTAAACAAACTAAAGCATAATAAACAATATTTGAGGGGGAGACTAAAAAAAAAAAAACCACGAAGGACAATAAGGTATCAAATGAGAAATAGTTGATCAATACGTACTAAAGTTTTAACTTTATTATTCGCTCATCTCTAACGAATCAATAAATCATTCAATGGGTTTGTAGGAAAATATTGGCATGTTTAGAAAGTGTTATCGTAATCCGAAAGTTCAATGTTAAAATATAGCTTTTTGTTAATATTTCTTTCTTGTCACAGTTTTGTTGGTTGTTTAAAAAGAGGTAAAGTTTCGTGGAATAAGATATATTTCCGTGGTAATGTCTTATCAAGCAAAAATATCATGAAAATTGTAAATACGATTTTTTCTTCTTTTTACATAAGTATTGTATTAAGACAACATGTCTCAAATTTGCTGTTTTAAATTGTCAATTAAGAGCTTTTAATATCGAAAGGTGTGCATTCAAAATTAACCACACATTTTTTACATTAAATGCATGCAAGGTAAAGTGCTTTTAAACTAAGGTAATGCATGTAACACTACTGTCTCTCGTGATATGCATATCTAGGTTATTCCTAATTAAGAAGTGACGGATATTTTACTCCCCTACTTTGTAAGAATATTAACATGTATGTAATTAACTTATTTTTATGTCCACACCTTACACAAATTGTTTGAATTCAAACCATTACACAAATATTATTGTATGAAGTGATTTGTAAATTGTAGGTTTGTTTGTGATCATATTTTTCCTATCAGATAGCCGACAAAACCAAACAATACCTAAATCAAGTAGAAAGGAGGAAATATATATCTGGCATATCCTCATCGGCAGAAAAAGTGATGACTTGTCTCAACTCAAGTGGGCTTGATTGTTTGTTTTACTGGATAAAGTATATAATCGTTACCAATACACTCTCATTAGGAAGTGCACATGGAAGAACAATGGAGGAAAGGCTCTGCTTCTTTTGCAAGACTTCATTGGAAACGTCGAAACACTTTTTAATCGAATGTCCATTGTAGATGATATACTAGATCAATTGAAAAGAGTATTTTCCCAAAGTTTTAACATAAAATTAAGATCTGTATAATTAGTATTTATTTACATAGGCCCCAATCAAAATCAAATAAACTATTTTACAACGAAATTACAATTTATTTTATATAAATTCAGAAGCACCAAACCCCTCTACCAGAACATTGTACCCAAATTTTAGATTGTACCCAAATTTTAAGATGCGTTTTTAACGAAATGACCTCTATAGTTTAGTTTTAATACTTAAAATGTCCTTAAGCATGTGCGGAGTTTCTAATCGCACGGAACTCTTCCCCCCTCCCAACATTTTACATCCTATTGTAACCACTATTATTGTGGCGTGTTATATTTTATAGATTGTAATACATGTCTGAGTAAATGAATAAATGATTTTAAAAAATGTTGGAGAGAACCAGGGTACCTAAAATTAAAAACATTCCAAAATATATCGTATAAACCTTTTATAAGGACTATTTTTGTTGGCAAAATTTCTATTGACTATTAGTATTAAGATTTATTTATATAAATATGTCTTTCCCGTTCTCGTCATCATAAGATGAATGGATTCATTTATCTTATTAAAGCATTTTTAACTGAAGGCCCCCCCCTCCACTTCTCATACGATTATTATTATTATCTAAATGATCAATAGACTTTTGAAGGCCTTTGAAACCAATGAACTCCTTTGGAGTTAAGTAACATCCATCAAATAAAAAAAATATATAGCCACCCGACCAGGCATTTGATTTTTTCCTCCCTTACTCTCTCTCTCAGTCTTTTATCTCTTTGTTCCAAACGCCCAGTCTTGAATCTAATGGGTGATAATTAGTCAATAATTAAGTATCCATTAGGAAAGATCCCTTCGTCCATCATTGAGACAGTTATGAGCAGGAGTGGGTCTCAGCCTACATACATATCTTGGATACATATGCATGCACAAAGATACTTATTGCCTTTGTGCTTAATCGTTTATTCAATTTGGACAATTATGGGCGTTGTACATCAAATACTTTGTCTTAGTGGGACAAATTAATCCAGTGAAAATGTTTTATAAGACTTTTTTAAACTTTTATATTTCAATATTGTTTGAGTTATCCATACTTATAAAATGATAATTCCGTTTGTTTGTTCGTTTCCTTGTATCCCCCATAATATTAATTTGATTTTAACGAGATTTTCAGTGAAAATTTTTGAGGAATGTATAAGTGTTTATTTTATCACCAGAACATTTTTTTGGGAATGATTAATATTGCTGATAAAGATTTGGAACAATTATTCAATGGATGGTATTGAGTGTTACGATGTGCTTAGAAATATTTGTTTATTCTTGCAAAAATAGTGTCCCATGTGTTTACTTTAAGCAGAAAAAAAGTTTTCTACGATGGCGTGTTGGAAATGGTTTATTTGAACAATATTTCTTGTTGAGGACTTTGAGTATTTTTATGTATTTTAAGAATATTTTATCTTTGATATATTCAGGAAATTAATTTGAAACAAAGATGTTTAGTATTGGTAACTGAAGCATAAATTTCCTTTTTAAGCTTTATTTAAAGCTTCTTTTCAAAAACTTTATCGTAAAGTGACCTTTTACACAACAACCCTTCAAATAATATTATTTATTTCAACCTAAATATATTTCATAACACAGTGACATGTAAATCTCAACCTTGAATCAAAAATAAGGATTCAATTTGAGAGCGCAGACCCTCATTGAGGGATTTCTTTAATACAAAGCATTGCAGTATCCTAAAAAATAGACCTACTAATTACCTCCACCGAAAGAGGTATTGTTTTCACTGGCGTAGGTTTGTTGGTTTGTTTGGTTTGTTTGTCAGCAGGATAACTCAAAAAGTACAGAACGGATTCGAATGAAACTTTGTGGAGTTGTTGTAAATGCCAAAAGGAACAAGTGATTAAATTTTGGCATCTCTGAGTGCAGAATTAAGATACAAAATGAGCTAAATACTAATAAATATTTCAAGTTAGCCTACTCTGCCAATAGTTGTCGCTGTGCTGATAAATCGGGTGCCGGGAGCGTCTTCCTCTCGGAATTTCCGTCGAGGGGAACCCTCCCCCGTCCCTCTACGCCGCCCCAGTCGTGAAAAATCCGCCTCGGAAGGCTCATAAGGACCCCGTGACGGCGGAGGTTTGCACTCTCTGAGTGTATATATGCCTCTAGTTATTTGTATATTTTTTGTTTTGTTCCACCAGAAGTTTATTACCATAAGAAGGATTATTTTTCTCTTAAGAAGACCATATGGTGAATTAGGATTCCTCAAGGTAATAAGCCTGCTAGCTTAATCGTTAGAAATCTTAATGAATTCATCTTAAATGCTTTAGAGGCATATGTGGGTATAATCAAACGTATGCAATTATTTCTCCGCTAAGTGTTTCCTTTGCGTAGTAAAATATTCATATTTCAATGATGTTATAGCATATGTATATTCATAGTTGGGTTGTTTTGATTTTTTTCAGGAGTGAATATGTTAATGCTATTCAGGTGAAGTAATATTTTCCCTTCAATGTAGACTTAAAAATAATAAGGCTTTGGTCTTGATAATGAAGTTACAATTAGCGAATCATTTTTTAATATGCAGCAAAAATGACTTTTAGGCATATACCTAATCATTGTGTTTCGTGATTGTCAAAATATTGATAGTGTCCTTTGTATATATCTTTATATAGCACATATACTTTACGCAAAAAACCTTTGGTTAAGATAACAGTATTTAATATATGTTATATAATCCATTGCAATTATGGCAAGAGTGGAAAATATTAGCAACTTGAATCCACCGGTCGGAGGAATAAAGTAAAATGCTTTTATTTAACAGAATCAGTTTTTTGTACACAGGTACTGTAATTGTGCACTCGGAAAGATCCTGTCTTAGTCCCACCTTTCATAATAGCAAAGCAAATAGCGCATTCGTTTTTATACGAGATTTCATTTAATAAATTATTTAATAGTTAATTTTCTTAATTGCCATATTAGATACAAAAAAAATTATAAAGGAGAAAACGCATGGACTAATACAATATTAAGTAATTGGAGAAGGCGTTCTAATGCTTCAAAAATATATTTTCCTTAAATTTATATATCTATATAGAAACCGCAAAAGTCTGCAGTGCAGGGAAGGAATTATTTATTGAATGGGGCACTACTCAATGTTTTAATGCGCAATGAATGAATGCTTGACTGGGACCATCATCATTGATGCATTCGTTAATTAAAGCCTTATATCAAGTGAAATTTTATACAACACCCATTCATTCAACTGGTATTGAAGGAAGGAATTGGATATCATGAATAAACCTTTTGCCCGCCTAATCAAGACATAATCAAAGGGGGTTGATTGTTATTCATCCTGTTTAATTTATGTGTTTATAGTTAAGGCAGCTGCAATGAATATTTTACTTTTTTTTTCCCGATCAATACACATTATTTGTTTGGTTTCATTAATAATATTACTTAAGACAAAACGACAATAATTGTAAGTTGATTCCTAAGGCTAGTTCATCGTTGGAAGCAAAAGCTATTGACTTTCCAATTCTCAATTCCAAGGCTCTGATCGCCAAAAGACTTTTGTCATACCCACCCAAAAAAAAAAAACCACTTGAGATCAGAGCAATTGTACTAGCCGCAGCAGCCAGATACATAAAGTACCTTCCATCTAAAGCGCTGCAACATAACAAGTTTCCTCAACAAATAGTCAAAATAAAACAAAGAAACATTCCAAATTCACTTCACAATTCACTTTGACATATTTTGTTCTCTTGTGTTATATCTTATTCGTTCATAATAATTATTTTTTACGGCCTAAATGTACAGACTAATATTTAAGTCGTCTCATGTCGATATGTACTTAGTTTTATTGAACATTCTATCGTGGATTTTCAACAAGCATTAACTTTAAACTATGATGTTTAGTTACGTATTTATGTCGCTTGTCTGAAATATAATTTAAAAATATATACATCAAACTTTTCTTTTAATACTAAGATATTTTTGGATGCAGTGTAAATGATTATAGCATATAAATAAATAAAACAATATGATCTCCAATATTTACACTTAGAAAATGAATTGCACAACATCAGTAAAATACTTTCAAGAAAAGAACAACAATCCTAAGAAATGTAAAACTATCTGCTTACCATATAAAAATTAATATGATATGAATTAATATGTAGATTATACAAAGTGTCATATTCCTTCCACAGCAAAAGCTTCAGCTGAAATCCTTGAATCTCCTACAAACTATATTAGAAAAATATAAAGATATAAATCCTGAAATAGCATGGGTTAATTATTTTGACCTTTAAATATGAACGTGAAAAGTTATTAACTAATATAACATTTTCATTTTGACAGTTATATGATATTTTGATGGCATGATGGCGGCTCAAGTCACGTATTCTGAAGGGCTGAGGAAGACAATGAATTGTCTACTAACTGAGAGATTGACGGGGAGATAAGGTAATATCAACATACATGGATACGTTAGAAAAGAATAGGCTTTAAAGAAGGGAATTGATTTTATTAGGAGGTAATTGGGGCGTGTGTGCTCTTTTAATGAATGAGTCTTTTGTCTACGAAAAATGGTACAAATAACTAATGAAAATTAAAGTTTTTATTAATTATAATAGCTCATATTTTTACCTTTAAAATTCCCATTTAAGGAAGAGCTTTAAATCAGTGCATAAAAGGTGCATTCGACTCACAATGTTAATGGTGCAGATTCGCCTCCAGAAAGAGGAAGGTCAAAATTGATCAACTTCAGCGAATAGGTGTTAGGTTCGATAGAACTATTTCCGTGCAATAATGCTGAATCTGATCTTATTATCATGACGTAGATGTATCTCAATCGAACCATAAAGGCAAAAAAATTTAAAACACCCATTGAATAACATAACCATTTTTTGACAGTAAGTCTATGCATACTTTTCCATGATAGTTTTGAATATATACTATACTTGAAATATTGGACTTTTAGTACTCGTCATTAAGCAACCTCGAACTTTAAATTGTTATAAAAAGATGAATAGTTTAGAATACCTAAATTTGCTTAATAAGTAGTTTTCAGCAGTATGTAACTTTTGAAATTATAATGCTCATTATTACAATCATATGTGTACATAAATCAACATTATACTTTCAAACGTTTGCATCGTGACTGAACACATTTTAAACTTTACCTCATTAGCAATCAATATTTATCTAATTATTCAATTACTGTATTTATTCGAAGAAATTGCACACGAAATGTGTAAATAAGTATTTGTTAAAGTTAAATATATAAATAACTAACTGAAAATTCATTTTAGCACATATGTCAATCTAAATCTTAAATACTTGTCATGTTTTTTTACCCTACAAAATATAATAATACTCTTATTTTAAATTCTATTGTTTTGGGTTGTTGTTGACATATTTATTTACATTGCGGATGATAATAACCTTTAGTTATGAGATGGACATCCTTCAGATAGTTCCTATATATATATATATATATATATATATACATATATATATATATATATATATATATATATATATATATAGTGGTGAGCTTATAAGGAAGTATAACATAATATTTAATATAGTCTATTCATATGGACAAAGAACAATAAAAGTTTATTAAAAAAAGGATTTGCAACAAAACCTTGCAATAAATAAATGAAACGTTTTCTAATCACATATTGGATTTACTGAGATCATATATATTATTTTATATATTACTTATGTCTGCTGTCTCAATATCATAATAAACTAATATGGTTAGCATTGTGATGATGTTTATAAATTTACAAATATAAATACTTATTGCTGCCGTTTGTTACGAGGGACCCAATTATTTAGTTACATTTTTTTCTTCTGCTCATAAAAGTAGGCGTATCATAATTGCTTTGAAAACTTGGTATATATCATTTGCCCCTCATCAAATAATTCAAATAGGGCAAGGTACTTCTTTCTTGTTGCAGGGGTCTTGCCATTATCAAACCTCACCCCCCCCCCCCCTTTAAATAAGGACCCAATACATTATTTGAATACGAGCATATTTAGAAAGAAAAAGACTTATAGAAACAACATTCAACATATCATTAGCTTTTTATCTGACAAATAGTCATAAATAAGCCTTTAAGTGGACTCTAATTAATGAACCCATTTAAAGATGAAAAAAACCTTTGCCAGAGAAATGGGGTCCAAAAATATGGCCAGGCAGTCATTATTAAGGTTTTACGTTATGTAATAGTATTTTGTGGAGTTCGAGGCAGCAGGGGTTTTGCCAAATTCTTGGCTACGTGACCATTGAATGAATCACAGCTTTGAACTTATAATATGAATGTATTTGTACCTATGTTTTGAATGGACAAGAGGGTTCAAGGCTTTTTTGTATATCGGCCGTGACATAGTTTGGAGACGCTTTTTCGAATCTTACAAAGCCTTCTAATATATTTAGTAATGGTATATATTGAACCTTACAAAGAATATTTTATGTTTCTTCGATTATAAGAATTTTATACTATGGAAGAAAACAATATTTTATTCCTTTAATAAATAACAAATTACAACAAATAATATCAATTGAATATAAAAACTTACATGCAATCAATTATATAATTCAAAAGCTTATAACAATTTGTAACGAGTGCTTATTCATTATATCCAAATATATATTGTCGAATAATTTAAAATAATAAGGTGTTATGATTTATAGCCTTATAATTTTGTGTTATTTGAATTGCAAGTTCTTTTACAAATTCACGAAAAAAAACCTTTTTCTAACGTTTAAGCAAATAATACAGCGTTTAGTTAAGGTCTTAACTCTATTTACAAAGGTACAACAAAATAAATATTTTAAAAACATTTACAAATGTGTCTCTTAAACTAAGTTACCTACTATAAGTATAAATCTTTCATGATGTTTATAATAAGATCTAATAAATAAGGGAATCATAAGAATCCTTTACCATATATTCATTGTATCTTTTTATTGATAACATTTAGGTATAAATAATTGTTTTTCTTGTTTCTTCAAAATGATCATGGTTCTCCAAAGAAGAAGTAATTTTTGATTAAAATATTTATGTTTTCATTTAGCACAATGATTTCAAAGTATATTACAGCTGAAATAAATAAATAAATTTCTCTTATATCACTATTTCCACATTCTTTAACTAGAGGCATATTACACTCAGAGAGTGCAAACCTCCGCCGTCATGAGCCTTCCGAGGCGGATTTTTCACGACTGGGGAGGCGTAGAGAGACGGGGGAGGGTTCCCCTAGACGGAAATTCCGAGAGGAAGACGCTCCGGCACCCAATTTCACAGCACAGCGAATATCTATTGGGCAGAGTAGGCTAACTTGAAAAATTAGTAGTATTTAGCTCATTTGGCGCCTTAATTCTGCACTCAGAGATGCCAAAATTTAATCACTTCTTCCTTTTGGCACTTCCAACAATCCACAAAATTTCATCCAAATCCGTTCAGTACTTTTTGAGTTATCCTGATGACAACCAAAACAACAAACTAACAAACCACAAACTAACAAACCAACAAACTAACAAAACAACCACGCCAGTGAAAAATACCTCCTTCGCGAGGTAATAATTACTATATTCAAGGGGATAAGACCCGTCGCATATTTTAAATTCCTGATTATGAATAGCCTTAAGTATATGTCCCTCTCAATATGTAAATATATCAACCAGAAGAAAAAATATTTATTTCTTCTCCAAGAACGAACCAAATATCTCGAAAACAGTATTTTTTTTGTCAAAGAGCAAAAATAATAAATCATATACTTAGGTTTTGGCTCAGCCATGGAGAGCCATTCATCATCTTATTTTGTGTTTATTATATAAAGTTAGTGGAAATAAGTAAGAATTAAACGTGAAATAATGCAGACTATTTTTATGAGTTAATTTGATTTGTGTGACCAAAACGTTCACGAATATATTAGGGTTTACTGATCATATACTTGCTATTTTAATCGTGAGAAAAGGATCTAATATTTTACATGCTTAAACACCATCATATGTATATGTATATATATATATATATATATATATATATATATATATATATATAAATATATATATATAATATATATATATACAGGGTTGTAACGGAACGTAAAATTGAACGGCGTTCCGCGGAACGGAAGAAATTGAACGGAACGATGAACGGAACGGAAAAAAATTAACGGAACGATGAACGGAACGCTAAAATTTGTCTTTTTGCGTTCCGTTCAATAATATTCAAGAGGAAATCACCCAACCTCGATTTTAGTATGTATTATACAATTTTATCGGGTTTGTTGTCGGTCACTATATTTAATTATTTATTACTTACAGAACTTTATTTATTTCTCTCTTTATCCCTTTCGATCATTATCGTTCTGACCTCCAAACTAAGGAGAGGGAAGTTGCGTCCAGGTGTAGGGTGTTAATTCATGCCCTCTCTTTGGGATCAAACGAAGATTTTTGAGCCTACTTTGAACGTAAGGAGATGGTAATTGCTTCAGCATATCTCCTTGAGTTCAAAGTAGGCTTTTTAGACATCGCAAAGCAACAGTTAGCAAAGAATTATTTACTTGAAGAGGCCGAAGAACTGGGAGATTTTCTTTTAGTCAACTTTTGCAAGAACAGCAGCGAAAGAAAAAGGCAATTTCTGTGCCAAGAGGCCGAAGAAGACTGACTCAGCTAAGCAGGAGGTTGACCGCTTGAGTCTGAGGCAAGGAATCAATTATTGCTTATAAAGGATTAAAAAGCTTTTCATTCCATATAATGTTATACTTCCAGTGCCAGTTCGGAGAGACTCTTCTCCAAATCTAAACTTTTATTGCGAAGGACAAGACAAAACAGCTCCTTCTAGCAGTAATAAATAGTGTAATTTATAAACTAATGTTATTTTTTAGATTGTAAATAAAAACTTTTCGTAATTATTCTCAGATAACGCAATAATTATAAGTAGTATAGGCCGTTAAATTCGGTGGACCATATGTGGGTGGGATTTTTACATGTTTGACTTTTCATATTGTAACATTTTTCGGTCGGGGTAAAAATATGTTAATTTTTCGGGCCGAGCCTCTGGTTCAAAAATTTTATATCTAAATATATTATCAAAGTCTGTAAAGTTTTTGGAACTTTAATTGCGGTAACTAACTTCAAGCCGAAACTATTAAAGCCTGGTTTAAAATTTATACCCGATACATACAAGGATGCAGTGAAAAGTAAAGAGCCTTCTTATGAGAAATTTTTTGAAATCCAATTTTTGAACGGAACGCAAAATTGAACGGCGTTCCGCGGAACAGAAATAATTGAACGGAACGATGAACTGAACGGAAAGAATGAACGGAACGATGAACGGAACGTGGAACGCGTGAACGCCTGTATATATATATATATATATATATAATATATATATATATATATATATATATATATATATATATATGGAAACGACCGTGTCCCGGCTTTTTTTGAGCATCCCGCCCGGTATCCCTGTTTTTCTAGACACCGGCCGGGACTTTCTTTCGTTGTCATTAATAAATTATTTTTAGAAAATAATATCAAAAAAAGGGAGGAATATTTTTCAGAAAGGAATTTTTGAAATATTCTTTTAAAAAACGTCCCTCATTTTATTTGGGGAATTATTTTCTAAAAACACGTCTTCATTTTTTTGTATTTTTTTAAATAAAAAAACGTCGTCACTTTTTTGGGAAAGTATGAATAAAACACCGTCCACCGTCTTGGAAAATTTAAGTCCCAGGCCGGGTCTGGCGAAAAATGGTGTGCCGTCGTTCCTGATAACATATATATATATATCAAAATATGCAATGTTCATTCACTCTATTTGTAACATTATCGACCATATTGGCACAGATGAATATAAAATATATGTAAAAGAAGTTAATCAGAACTATATGATTGATATCTTTAGGTAGATTTTGAGAGAAATATCATTTTTTAAAGAAATATATACAATACACATACCATATTAGTCCATTAGTTAATAATTATTTTCCATAATTACGATATAAATAAATTTAACAAAAGTACAGTTTCCAACTTTTTCGACAAATACCAGCAGAAAAACATAATTTTTGTTTTTGTTTCAAACTAAAGCACTCTTACATGCATGCAATCGCTTCCATTATTTATTGATATTCTTTAAGAGCTCTTTGATGGTGCATGAGTCAATATCCAAATAATGGAAGCTTTTTTTGTTTTGAATTCCTTAATGACGCTTTGCTCCCACATTATCTCGTGGCTTTATCGCATGCGAGGGCAAATGAATGTTAATATATATATGTACATGTATATATTTTAATTTTGCAAAGGTGATAAGTATATATGGATATATAGGGTGATAATGAGATATTTTCATGGTATGTAAATGGATAGCTGGTATTTTATTCACACACACACACACTTAAATCCCCATGTTCACGTATCTACATTTTTTTCGTTTGTATTTTATGCTTACCTTGTTTTTCTTGATGTGTCGAATCACAAAAAATCTTCGGGTGACTATATATATATATATATATCTATATATTATATATATATTATATATATATATATATATATATAATATATATATATATATATATATATATATATATATACAGGGTGGTAAGATCAAATCTGACGGGTTTTCAGGACATCCTTTTATGAGGATGACATCATCCGATCCGCGCTTCTGATTTCTTAGCAGACAAATACGTACTCTCCCCCAAAAATTGATCTTTTGATATGAGAATATACGATTACCATCTGGTAACTGTTAGTGTTACCTGGATAGAAAGAGAAAGAGAAGGGAGGGAGTATTTTGCCTCACTTCTCTCCCTTCTTTTTTTCTTCCTATCCAGGTAACACTAACAGCAGTTACCAATGGTAATCGTATATTCTCATATCAAAAGATCAATTTTTGGGGGAGAGTACGTATTTGCTTATATCTCTTAAAGTATAGCGATTTTTAGAACACCAAACATATCAAATGAAAGCTTGGTTAACCAGCTTTAATATTTTGGTATACTAAATCATGTCAATTTAATAAGTAGAGAGTTATATGTACATTAAAAAAGCCTATCTCGCGTACAAAATGACGCATATAATGGATTATAAATGCGTCAGAGACAAAGTAAAATTTTGAGAGGATACCTTGACGCAAATCTAAGAAACACATTATTATTTATTTTTTTCATAATCGATTTCTTATAGGTCAATACAGGCTCTGAATCATATGATGTAAACTCAGATTGTACTGAATTCTGAATTGATAGAATGCAACCAAGGTCATTTTTGGATTTATCATCTAAAGTTTTACTAAACTTAAAAGTACTATTTTACTCTGAAGCGAACAAGTCATCTTCTACAGGCGAGTGAAGTTAATTGATACAAAAAAGCTATGAAATAAGCTAACAATACACACTCCCTTTTTTGCTTTGTTTTTACTGAAAACTTTGTTTTATTAAAAAACATCAAACATACGTCTGGTAGTAAATTAGATTTCCTTTAAATTAATAATTATTATTGAAGTCTGTAACGTCCACCATTTTGAAGAAATTTGCGGAAAACTATATTTTTACTAAATTTTTAAAACTTTGACCTCGTTGCGCGACCTCGTAATGTTGACCGATTTTGTTCAAACTTTGTATGTCGTCTTCTTTTATCACCAAGAAACAGAAAATCCACAATGTTGCTAACATTTCAAACATTTGAAAAATAAGAACAACCCTAATATATATATATATATATATATATATATATATATATATATATATATATATATATATATATATATATATATATATATATATATATATATATATATATATATATATATATATATATATATATATATATATTATATATATATATATATATAATATATATATTTGCAATCAATGATCGTTTCGTAATCTTGTAGAATAAAAAAACGAAGTATGACATTACTTATGAGAATATAACGTGTAAATACGGTGGAGATATGATTGGAAACTACCGTTCATGCGCAATACAGATTCGACTTCTTCAACGCCCCCTTGGATATACAGAAAAATCTATAAAAATACTATTTAAATCTTAGTTTACGAAATTCATAATTAGCTGAGTTTTTAGATTTTAATTTACTCTTATTTAGTATTATAGTTTTTAGTAAGCTTTTTGCCTTTGCTCTTTGTTTTGTGTTCTTTACTTTTATTCTTTTATTATGGTGTTCTTTGTTTGAACCTTTAATATTAATGTATTTATATTTTTGTGCATATCTATATAATAATTCACCAATCTCTCTCCGTCCGTCTGTATTTCCGCATGCTATCTCCTCCCACATTTATGGTCAGCTTTGAACTTTGAAGGTACTTATGGAATCCTTGGGTCAAGGCGTACCTAATAAACATTTGAAAAGTGATGGGACCAGAAATGAATCAGAAAAATAACCTTTTCTGATTTTACTACTTACTTTTCAAGGTAAAGAGAGGAAAAAAGAAAAAAACATCTCTGTGACTTAAAAGATATTCTTTGTACAAAGTCAAACTTGTTATGAGGAATGATTGTACAATCACATTTTCTGATTTTATTAGCTACTTTTCAAGGTGAAGAGAGGAAAAAGAAAAAGAAAAAAGCATCTCATGTGAATTAAAACATATTCTTTGTACAAAGTCCAACTTTTTATAGGAATGTTTGTACAAAACTGTTAATTATTGTAACTCATTTTAACATTTAGAAAACCTATTTTTATCTCCACAAATCCATGATACAAATTTTAAGAAACTTATGTAATATGAGCATATGGGCGTCTTAGGCGCCCAAATATGCGAGTATTACTAATTCAAAAACTAAATAACAATAAACAAATAGATTTGTTAATATCATAAACACATCAGTTGAATCTCCGGGGGTGTGAATTTTCCTTCATATGTGAAAGAAGGATTCCCTCATGACATTTTATAAGCAAACCAAAGTTGAACAGAAACTATGAAACTTTTGAATTTTCTGTTTATAAATTAATGCATACTTTATGAAATCTTTATATGTGTGGAATCGCAAATAAATTATAAAAATTGGGATAAACCATCGGAATACTTACCTTTCTTTACATTAGTAAAAATATATATTTCAATTTTCACTTGAGAAAAACTTTATGAATAATTGAAATTAATTCATGTCCAAGAATGCTTTAAAAGGAAGAATATAATCTAAGCAGAAGAGATCCTTTATATGTATATCTGAATATGTCGATACATAAAACCATTTGATTCAGATACTTAAAGATATATAAGTATATACAAAAACGAAAATATGTATTCAAATGATATAGACACATCACGTCTACAACATGGATATGAAACCATCAGGTGTAATGCCAAACAAAATATGTCTACACACGCGAAATCCTTTGTGAGCTCGACAATCTCTAGACGTGATTACAATTCTCCTCTCATTCCTCTCTCATAAATCTTTGCTAAAAGTACTATATATAAACACCACTATAGAATCGTATACATAGTGAGTTGATAAATTATTATGAATAATGGACATTTGACCACCGCCCCATTGGAGCTCTGGCCTCATATTAAAGACATGCTCATTTGATTTTTTTTAAGACTGTTAAAATGGGTTGATTTATAAGCCTTTGAATTCTTACGGAAAACATAAAAGATCATTGATTGGTTTGTAATAGTCTAAAATGATACACTTAATGACTAGGCGTGTCGGTTATAGAAAATTTATAGAATGCCCTATTAGACCTGTAAGTTCTATGTAATGTTTTTCATATATGTAATAAAAGTATTTAATGCTAGGAATGATCATAAGTTATAAGCATTATTGTAAAATCATGATTCACACGACAGTTCGTACATAATGTTCACTAACACCGTTTCAAGGAACTACGTGAGGGATCGTGGGTTTTTGATACTTTCTCATGATTGGATCCATCAATTTCATACTCTTAGTTTGAAGAATAAATAAAGCTGTCCCTGGAAGTGTCCCAAAATAGTCCTTATTCTTTTACTCAGTCGTTGCTAGTGTAAATACTATTATATTCATACAGAATATTCCTATATTAGAACTATCATTTCTTTTACTTGAACATTTATGTATTTCTCCTTTTCAAATAATTGGCGTTTTGTCTAATTGATTGATTTTGACTTTTGTGTTTAACTTAAGGTGAAATATTTCGTAAGTGTAATATTATTTATGTAATAAATGATATTCCAAGGTGATATACAATATGTGAGATAAAAAATAATGTGACATATATTTCAGTTCTATAATAAACCAAAACGTTAATCAAAACTGATGTAATTTTTTATTATTTTTAAAATTAAATGTAGTAGGTATGGTTACTTTCGTTATATTATCAGATAATAACATCGGTCGTACTTTATCATAATATAAGTTAATTACTATTATTTCGAAAAGAGTTATGCTTTAATTTCATTTATATTTTGCTGCATATTTGGTTAGATATGTAGAATTATATCAATGTGGAAATGAATAAGTATTAAAACGTTTAAATATCTTTTTCCTTTAAGTTTCATAATTGATAAATATTTGAATTTGATAAGTTATATTTTTTTCCATTTGATTTTCTTAACTAATAAATACTTTACAGTAAAATGTTAATTAACGCACGACCAAACAAAATATTATTTATCAATTAAGTCATTATTTGGATGTGTGACGTGTTTTATTGGTGAAATTACTGAAATGTTTTAGGATTTGAACAATCTAAAAATACATATTTTAAGACTCTATTATTGTCTAACATATATAATACTTATTTTTGGACAGGATTACTAAACACATTTTTGTGTTTGAATTATTAATTCATTTTTATTAAATCACCACACAGTAAAAATAATTAATAATGAACTATCAACAAGACGAAGTAATCAAATATATTTTGTACATACTATTTGTTTTAATTAAACTTTTTCTTTATGCTTTAACGCATTATGGACTCGAATGATACACGAATGAGTTTCCTCTGTGAATAAATAAGTTCAAAAGACAAAAGAATCAATACATTTTGTACATATTATTTGTTTCATTGATCTTTTTCGTTAGACCTTTCATCTCATTGTGGACTCGAATATATACTTAATGATAAAAGTTTAAAAATATGTTATTTAGTACCTTCTTTAGCAGCGTGTCTTTGCTTAGCTCAATATCATCTCTTTATACGAAAATAAATTTTAAAGAACAATCCTATACTATCTCAACGTCAGACTCTCCATTTCTAATAATATATTTGATCATCATACCTGATCGCAGTTTCATATTGAAATCTCTTTGCACTAGATAATACTACTCAATAAAAAATATGCTCTGATCATTATTAAGATGAAATTATGTGAAAAAGAAGATATCATCATCATAACATTAACCAATTATCTTGAAGAGTCTCTTCACTTTCATCAATCACTCCGTCTCAATTACATTTTCTCATGTTTTGTGAATCATTATTTGGATGCATGCATGGCTTTCTTTGTTTAGGCGTTTTTTAGCACATCGTAAAGATCGAAAGTAAGAAGAATAATACATGTAGTTGAGTTAATTCAAAGTAATTTATCTTTAGTGCTAATGCAATAGATTGTATATAATGTGTAGAGTAATTACACGAGTTAATATACTTTTATGTAATAATCGTAAAAACAAATCCTATTTTCTTATTTTATGTGATAAAAATATCTTTATGATTGTTTCTTTGGTTTTATAATATAGCAAAAATAATGATTATTCATGTAATTCATTGCATATTTCTTTGAATATATGTATTTTTTTCTTTGTATATAAGATTAATGAGCTTTAATAAAATAAGGAAATGGGTAAAACTAAATTTCCATAAATATGTGAATGTTAATGAAATAATGAAGATATATATATATATATTAATTTCAAAGTGTGAAGTAATTAAATTATTATTATTACTATTAAACTGACGACTTTCATTTTGAACGACATGAATTTACTATTGGAGAAAAGATCCTTAAAGGTTTTTATACAATTAAAAGCTCTCAAGAATAGATACTGATATATTATTATTTTAATTTAGAACTTCAATCCTAAAAAGAGTCATCACTTCCTTCTTTAACACACTTAACTTGGATGGACATTTTTGTATTTAAGTCATCATTTAGCCTAGAATAAAAAATATGAACTCTCAGTTACTCAAGAACATCAAAGTATGATGTAGTCTTAAAAATTAAGGGACTTATAGATAGTTTTTTATTATAAGATACATAATGCAAAATACACAAATATCAAGAAAAATGTTAACGAACCAGAATAAATCGAAAGGTTTGTTATTATGACGTGATATGATATTACAAAGATGGATGATAGGTTTGTCACGATAGATAGTATGACATAATCAACTCAAGTGATGAATAATGATTCTAACAAAGTTAAATGCAAGCTTGATTCTAGTCATGATATAAATATACCATATACCTATATCACTAAGTCTGAATAATATGTTATTTATTATAAATTGTTGTTCCTTAATTAATTTTATTGGGCTACTTAAAATACAATCGAAATAGGAAAGTTGTAATGCTAGTTTTTATTAATTAATAATGTTCAAATAATATAACTAGTTATATCATAACCTGTGATTTATATTATATTTCGTATGCGGGATAATTATAAAACAACGATATTTAAAATACGCTTAATACATTTTTTAATCATAGTTTCCCAATGAATGAGACATGTGACTTTGAAGTGACTCACGAATGACATATTCGGACCTTATACATCAGACACCATACTTTTTGTCCACTTCTATCAATCAAAAGAACCCTAAGAATCTCAATCAATCAATTTTATCATTATTCATATCAATCGTGATTGATATTTGTGGCCGTTAATAAACCATACATAAAAAATAAAAGTACTTTGATAGAAGTTGTTTTCAACCTACCTGAAAAGTTAAACATGATTTTAGCGACTAATTTGTTTCATCCTCCATCACAGCCCAAATCTGCAATAACCTTTTATCAGAGTACCAAAAAAAAGAAACACAGAGGCTTCGGAAAATTTGGATATAGTTTATGCTATAAAATATCTCCATATTGTTATTTAATGAATTTAAATATTTATATTTTTTAAGATATATATATATATATTGTATATAAGCATATCCAAAAATGTGTATATGTACATAGCCTTTTGTAGGCAGTAATAAATAGAGTACAAAAACAGTCTTTATATGTATCAGGCCAATTTGGTATCGGTTCCAAACGACATGTTAATGACTTCCTTGCCATATTTTACTCTACTTGTACAAGCTTTTTATAACAAAAAACAATAGATTTGAATCCATTCTAACTAGTATGACATTGATGAGTGAATGGATCCAATGGTTGTACTCCCACGATATGTCTCTACTGAAAAGGCTCCATTTTATGAACGATGTGAATGAAATATCTTGCCTTTCAAAAAGGGAATTGAAGTGACGTCATTCTTCATTCCTGATTTAGTTCGTTGTTATAAAGCCACTGACCATATTGGCATTAATTAATGATCAATTGGGAAGGTATTTGAGGTTACTTCACGTTACATCAAGTAGGGTGGTCTTCTTTAATGACAATATACAGTTATTTGCTCCCTTATGCTGATGCACGCAAATACATTTAGATAATATGCTATCACTAAAAACCGGAATCTTTTTGAGAGAAAAGCACCATTGCATAGCTCAGATATGATCAACGAAGAACTTCAAAGCTCTAGCAAGTTTATAGATCCTAGTTTTTTTTTATTAAAAACTTTTATTTGGTTAACTGTGAAAAAAATTACAGTGTAAAAATAAAATACACCATAATTATATACAGAAACAGAGTAAAACTATTCAGGGCCGTTGCGACAATACATAAATGCACATTTTAGTTCATATTTACGGCCTTGAAGAATAAGGACAAATCATTTAATAGATTTTTAAGATCCTAGTTTGATAAAGTTTAATATTTTTCCTAAACGGAACATTTTTGTGTATAATTTTGTTATTAAAAATGCAATATTAAAACAAATTATTTTTTGATCATTTTTGATCATTATACTAAATCCACCAATAAAAAATAAATTTGGAATGAATGTATGCTAAAGTATGGCTGTACACATTATTTTATTTAAAATATAAAGATATCCATTCTGGAGTTAGGAAAAAATTAATAACGTTATATAGAATAAAATGGATAAGATTAACCTATGTAATACATATACAAAATAAAAAAAAACTATGCTTCACTTAAGTACAAAGTTGTGAGGAATATTTTATTTATTAATTAAAATTGTCTCAATAAGATTTGGAGACAAAAAATACAAATATTGCAGACATATCACAATTACTAGATTTTAGTTGCTTTAATGACATTTTCAAAAAAATATTAGTCTAGTGAGAACAAGAGCAAAACTTACCTATTCAATAACTACCATAATTGCAGCCTTGACTTGGATTTGAGGATTTGTATTGGCCAAGAATTGTACAAACTATAATACTTATATTGCTTGTTTTTCTTTACTAGGAGGACAAATGTATCCAAATACAGTAATTTGAGTATATTATAAAAAAGCAGAAATATGAAATATTTAGCTTGCAAAAATGGAAGCTCCTCTAAGTTACTGAGTATAAGGGAAACTTTTCGATTATTAACACTTCACGGAAAATAAGTCACAGTGTTTAAACTTGTTGTACCACAATCATTAAAGAATATATATATACATTTGATATGATATTATATCTTTATATTTTAAAGTAATAATTGGTTCGCTACAATAATAAATCTTTGAAAATCATCTTTATAAAAAAACATTTTTTTTGGTTAACCTCAAGATAAAAAAACCTTGCACACTCTATCTCATGTTGCTGTTTGTCTTATGATACCAGTGTAAATATATTATATATGATATTTAGGTATGTATATTGAATATCTATCCATACATTTCTGACCAAAGAAGTCATTTGGATCATTAAATATGCATATAGATAGTGAGGACTATCTCCTCACCCTGATAATAGTGGAGGTGCCCTGGCTGTGGGGTCACACTTTCTTCACTTATCCAGAATCATGGGTTCCTTGGAGAGCCTTTTAGTAAAGTTATCGGGTAGAAATGTGTATGATGAAAAGAAGAAGGGCTATTTGGGCTTAATGAGGTGGTGATACCATTATTAACTTGATAAAACTAAACGAATATAATAATAATGATCATAATCATAAAAGGCGTTTATACCCACATTTATCATTAACCTTTTTTTCAGAGGGGATTTTATGTATATTCAAATAAAGCCCATTAACAAAAAAAACATATAATTTTCTCAATTTCAGTTCATGCTAATGAAGTATAGTCCAAAGGAAGGCGTTTTATAAATATATATTTGTAGTTATCCATTTACGGTGAAATTGCACATAAATATTATAATATAATAATATACCAGGCACTACCTCCCTTTTCCCATAACATATATTTCTTTTCTTCTTGTTATCTTTGATAATCAAGCGCTCAATTATCAAAGTTGAATATCAGTCCAGTATGAGCCGATTTGAAACTGTTTGTAATCTAATACTTATTTAAAAATAAATCTTGTGCTAAAATGTTTTTGGAGACAAAAAATGTCTTTTTTAATTTTTTTTTTCTGTTAAACTTTTTTTTATCATCATCAACCAACACTGTAGATTAAAATATAAATAAAACTAAAAACTAGGCAGATGCGTAAGAACATACATAAATGAAATAATAGTTCATATTTTTTTAACTTTTTTAACTGAATGGGCCATCGAATAAATATTCCTCCATAAAATCTTTTGATAACATAAAGCTATTTTTCGAGGCCTTATATAAATCAAATTCTATGGGGTTGGTAAAGAAGACAGTTTCGTGTCCCATAAGCTTTAAATCCTCTCAGATGGAGTATTTATATATTGATATCACTAGCAGCACTCTTGTAGACATTTTTCAATCATATATCTTATTAATTAACTTATTCTGTAAGTCCCAAATGATATTATAGTGAATCATTTATTTAAATATTGCGTACATATATACATAAATAAGCATATAGTGTAACATAATTGCTAGTTTAGAATCCACGACAGAATTGTCAATAAAGTTAAATATATTGACATGAGAGGAAAAAAAATAACTTGCACATTCAAGCCTTAAAAAATAATTATGATGTAGTCAAAAAATATAATATTATTAGAAGCAAAAATGTAAAAGTTAATCATGAAGTGAATGTCGGATGTTTCTTATAATTTTTTGACTATTTGTTTGGATTATTGTTTTGGTTGTGAATCCACACAATCACTTCTTATCCCTTTCTCTTCAATCAATCTTGTTCCAACTTGGGCTTATATTTATATTATAATTTTCATGTAATGCTGGGAATATGTTTTTACATACAGACCTTTTCGTAAAAATATTTTCTTTTGTTAATGCATTTATTTCGACTTCATGGCCTTCACACCTACCCACAAATGTTCTTTCCATTTGTTCCTCTTTCACCAATATCTTTGTAACCTACTTTCCGTGGAGCCGGTCAAGTACTCTATCACGTGAGAGTGTTGTCATATACGGTTTTAATTGTGCAAGTACCTTCAAATAAAGGATTATATTTAGTTAGTTTATGGTGACAAGGAAATCCATTTAAAATGGAAATCACGGACCCCTGCACATCTATATGAATTCACTGGTTAGTTCACGCAGAAATTTGGGAAAGTAAACTTCATTGATATCCAATACACCAAATTAAGATAAGACATTTTTTAAATGGGCAGAACGAATAAATATGAAATTCCTTTTATTATTTCTTTCACTTTCTGAAACTCAAACATTTTTTAAACTTTTTAATGTTAATTGTATATTCACATCATTTAATTGTCTTATTTCATTTTTTTAATTAAAAAATGTAAGGAACTAAATGGAGAAACAGGATATGAAATAATCTTAAGTCTGACTTTTTGTCAAATATTTTCTACTTATAATGAATATAAATCCATCATCTAATATTTATTTCTTAAACTTATGTATTTTTTAAAGTGATGGAACCACCATTGTAAGTAAATAAGTAACAAATTATTTAATTGTCCTCATTTTATTTGCTTTTCTTTATCAAAATGTCAAGGGAATTACATGAGGGAGAAACCCAAATGCGGATTTAGTCGTAAGCATTAATTTCTTATTACCTTTTTGATAGCTATTGTGATTTATCCCTAATATTCACTAAGATTGACCGCTACAAATTAGACTTATAATATTCATGTAGGCATAGAGTAATTGAGAATCAAAGTGTTGTAGGATTTTGTTTATGATTCAGTGAAATATACACACGCTATGTATCGCTTTTTTAAACTGTAAAGTATGAGTTTTGGCACTCCATCCACTCTCAGCTCTTTAATTATGTAAAGCATTTACATGGATTAATGAAAAAGAGGTCTTTCCCACGGGTCTTGTATGTATAAATGCAAAAGATAACTTTAAAAGGAAAGATTCCAAAGGCCTAATACGTGTTTGGAATAGACAAAAGATCATTCTTTAGGAGCTGAAGTCGCCATATTACTCATGATGTTTAGGTCACTTTTTGTTTTGCGACAAAGGATTAACAAATTTAATTTGTATAACATAGGATAAAAAAGCATTTAACTAGCTTCAAGCAAAAAAAGTTAGTTCTTACTCATGTATTAGTGGGAAAAATTAAATACATTTAAGATTGACTTGAACTTGTTGAATATTATTTTATTATTATTAAATTTGAAACCATTGATACTCTTAAATGCGGTCATTATCGGAGTAAGTAACGATATAATTCAAAAATATTTCATGTTGAAATACGTATAAAATGTTAAACTATTGAACTTATTGACATCATTTTATAGGCATTCCCTTATGACAATATATTTATTAATAACTTAGAATATATATATGTATAAAAGAATTATAACATGATCAAAGGTGTATTTTTTTCGACCAACCCTTAACCTCTTAATATTAAACTCCGATCCAATTTGAATCCTTAGGATTCGCATACTAGGACTGATTGAAGTGTATCATGGAATCATTTGGGCAAATATTTCTACTCATTATCCCAATTGTATTTTCTTCTCTGAAAGTTATTCTCATTTTTTGTGATAATAAATGTTATAAATATGTCTTTGTATGTGATAACACAGATAATGGCAATAAGAGGTAAATTGTTAAGTAGAGCGGATTTCATTCGTAGAAAAATATACAAACTAAATAAAAAAAATCAAGATACACATATAAGTATGTGATTATGATACTTCAATTTTCAAACTTTTCCTTATTAAAAGTCGATTAATCAATGCTCTTAAAATGATAATTTGCTCTATTATATTTAAATTAATAGGTGATATATGAGGAGCCTAGTCAAAGGATTCATAAATTACATTAATATAGATTGAGGCATTTGAGAAAAGCTTGCTCTCAAGGCAGAAAATCTTATCTATGAGCTGTACAACAGTCATGAGTGAAGTGATGTTTTTTTTCATATTTTCATTATATACTCGTCTTTTTCTTTAAACACATTACGTACTAAAGAAAGGTCCAGATGTGTTGTTATATTAGAGAACGCTTATGATATCATGTGCATTACTTTTAAGGTGAAAAGTCCTTCAAGAACCCAATTAATATCATTTTATTATTACTATTTGGAATAATTTGTTTTTAAAAGGAGGATAACTTCTTCTTATCATTATTTTCAAGTCAATTTTCTAATCTATATGTAGATGTTTTATTTCATGTTATTAGAATATAAATTTGATGAATCATTCATGTGGTATATCCATCTACTCACCTGTATACATATATGCTGGATCATAAAGTTAGTTTTTTAGGGGGGAGGGGAGTAGAAACAACGAAGCATTTATTGGAATGTAAAAATCATTTTAAATGTAAATTTGAATAGGCTTACATGCGGCTTCACATGCAATGTCTTAGGGCTGACTATCAAACCTTGTGGTATCTAATAGACGGCGGATACTTCCCTCCATACGTAAGTATGACTTATAGTATAA
>CP045891.1:29290154-29322125 GCA_013387185.1 Caligus rogercresseyi
TTACTTTGATTGTAGTTCCATTCTTTGCAATGGCCTAAATACATCTCCTATGAAACAGGCTTTATATAATATATTCGCATATTTAATTCATCATCAACCTTAATTTTTTACGTAAGCATTCCATGTAAATATGCAATGACTTTGTGTTTTTTCTCTCTTAATTATGAACGCACATCAGCTCAAATAAAAAGAACACAAGTCCCCTCACAAATTGCAGTTAAAAAACCATGGGCTTTGCATTGTTTAAGAAACATTAATACTAAATGAGTTTTTTTTACCCATTGTCTAAAGGTTTCGAGAGGCTTCCCTTCTTTCCTTGTATTTTTTCTCCCATCAGCACTTTTCCATTTACATTATATGTATTTAATAAAAAATTCTAAATGAATATATTAAGGAATTTACATTTGCTAATGATGTGTTAATCCATTTTTCTTCCAACTTCTAATTTAATAAAAAAATGATGAATACACACCCGTTTAACACCCATTTTTGTTTGCGTATTTTGTAAATATTATCTGCATACATATTTTCGTCGTATTGATATTTAACCTAATCAAACTGAGAGATATTTATTTAATCCAATAACTATATAAGAAACATGAAGTGGCATAAACTGTTACAAAAGAAGTGAAAGTTTCTGAATAAAGCTGCCAGACAAAGAGCGAACTTATTGCAAGGCTGGCTCTCCACCTTCATAGAGGGAGAGTACTTAAGGCAACTGGCAAGAGGTCTTTTAGTTGGAAAAATTTGCTACGCAGCAGCTGCTGCCATTCCCCCACGTCCTCGGATGTGAGACTTGGGAAGTCCGTCCTCTGCTTGCGTACAATCAGTACAAGTATCTATTAATGGTGCGGCCAGAATCCATTACAGGAATAAAGAGGACTGATCACATCCGCATTCTGACCTAATTCGCAAAGCAGGTCTTCCGTCAGTGAATGAGATCGCCGTAAAGCTGTAGCCCTAGAACATGGAAGCTTACTCCAGCTCGGATGGAGGTGCGGTGGTGGAGAAGTCTCACGGCGGCAAAACCATTTTTTCCTCACGCACCAACCTATCATCAGAAAAAAAAGATCGAGCCGATCAAAGTCGCTGGGCATCATCCCCTGTCCACTTAAAGTAAGGAAAAAAAACGTTTCCGCCTTCGGCCCGATCTGTGGAATTCGTATCCCGAGCTGAGGACCGCCCCCACACGTGGTGCAGCAACGGTATTGCCAAAAAACATTTCTGAGATAGCGCCAATATAAAGTCCTCTTTTTATCAAATATTTGCTTTATTGGGTTTTATTTATTTTATTATATATATATATATGTGTATATTATATAGTATGTTTTATATAAGTTTTATATATATATTATTTTAAACATTATCCCTTACGCCATAACTAGTTGAAAGAACTAGGTGTTATTTTAATGATAAATAAAGACGATTTACACTGTCAATGTTTTTTTTTTTGCTTATTACATTTTATATAACAATATTGAGTAATATATAAAATACAAAAACTAAATTAATAAGAAGAAAACTTCTAAGTGATGGATATATTTTAATGATATTATTATAAATCAAACTATTAACTATTCATGAAGCTCATTATTTCAAAGTAATTAACATCATTAGCATTTACTTAAATGGTTAGTCTGCAGATAAATTGTGTGCCGAATCATGTGATTAAAAAGGTAATGGTTTCAATATGAGGTTAATTCAAGTGATGGATGTAGAATGTTATTTATCCCTTGATAACTATATTTATCCATTGATAACTAGCTTTGAGCGTTTAAAATTGATCACTGAGTAAAGCAAGATACCGTGTTAAACCGATTCAATATCATATGTGTTATAATATTTATATTTCAATTCGCGGATCAAATGTTCAAATTATCAAAATATTTATTCATTAAATAATACTAATTTTAATTAATAGGTATATTTATATACATATTATATTATAAACATGTAAAAATAATCTAATGGATCCATAAAATTATGTTTTTACAGTGCAATACTTATTTATATAATGTCTCTTAACCTTGAGTAAGTATCCTTCAAAATCTAAAGTTGAACATGCATGTCTCATTCATTTTTTGTTTTGAATGTATATCATTAACATGTATCCAGTAGGCCAAGTTATAACTTTTTATACATATGAAGATATGGTGTTGCCTTATGGTTGGCCGGCATCCAGAGATTTTAAATTATATTTTAAGTTGGACTTATGTATATATATTACATTATCATATGCGTCATAGGGAGAAGGAATCAGTATATATACTCATATACAGTTGTCTAACACCTTTTTGATCAAAAAAGGTGTAGGTAGATGCACGCTTCAAGCTCCTCTAGTTTGGCGTATCAGCTAATCAAGGAGTTCATATTTTTAAAAGTTAATTAAATTAGTGGTGAATTATTTCGAGATCCTGATAGATAAGAAGAGGAAAATATTGTATTGGTAATTTATTCAAAAGGGCCTTATTATCACTGAGTTATGTGGATCAGTGAATAGATAAGTGTACATGTGGAATCGGCCACACACTGAGTAAACACATATTGGTTTAGTTTTTTATTTATCTACATACATACAATCGTGGGCAGACATGCCTAAATTATTTGTATTATTGAATAATTTCAAACACCTAGTTTATATAAAATTTGCATTTATTTTTGCGAAATGAACCCGCAAAATAATCACGCATATGAGACAACAAAGGAGGTATACTACTTAGGCGATAAATGATTCAATTATTTGATATGAGCAAAAAAATAGTTTGCAAAGTATTTATGATCAAGCAATGCTCAAAATCATATATTTTGCTATCAACATTGAATCGTACTTAAAGTATTGCCATCGTCAAAGTAAAGCAATTGATTTTTTGTACCAGTTTAAAAAAACAATAATATCGATGACATGAGAGGTGTTTGAATAGCAATATAATATGATATAAATTTTGGATCCATTTTGCAATCCCTTAACGTTATTCGATTTCGTTTTAACTTTCACAAGATGATTGCTGTGCACTAAGGTAAAATTCTAGGGAGATCTCTACTCTAAATATGAAAAACGCAACATAAGAAAAAATTTTAATACATATGTTATATATCCCCCAAAAATAAAACTTATGTTCGCAAATAATCGAGGTTAAATTATTTAACATTATAATCGAGAACTACTATCCTCAACAACAAATATAAGATGTACCAAAATACAATAATAAAATATTTGCAACCAGGAAGGGCTATGCAACTATACAAAAGATTGTATTTTTTTCTTCAACGAATATAACAAACAGCAACTCTTATAAAAACAATTTGACACATTCACGAAAATAAACTTGTAAGTTCAACATGAATTTGTGAAAGTGTACTAAGTTTAACGATTAAATAACGCAACAGCAATGTTTTTGTGATAAATGATAAAAATAATGTAGTATGTTAAATTTAAAACATGATATCTTTGATCTGCGTTATATTCGAATTGTGTATCCTAAATGTATAAAACAACCTTTTAAGAAAATATGAAGGACTCTTTATTTATCAGTATCTTTTTAATGTCTTACTTAGACAACAAGTCAACAAGTTATTTCTTCTGGGGGAAGAAGAAAATATAATCAATATACCTTTAAAAGGTGTGAAGACTTCAATCATGGCGACAGCCAATGATCCTCTTGTTTCTTTCTTAAGTCTGATCTCCCTCCCGGAGAACAAAAGAACAGACATAAAAATGCTTAAGCATCAATTCACAATAGCCACAATTTTCTTTGTATGTTCTATTATTAGTAGTAATGATAAGATCTCCTCTTCCTGTCTTTGGGAAAATAAACATTTACAAAGGAGACCATAAAGATTCTCTTGTAAGCTTGCATTTTATATGTCTTAAAAAAGCTTGCTTAAAGAGTTTTTTAGGAATTTGTTTTTATATCTTTTTCTGTTAAAATGAAAGTACGTGATAATTCTTACAACTTTAATGGTTTTTTTTCTAATCTAAACAACATGTTAATTTAACACAAAAATGTGTTAAAAAGTATTTTGGATTCCATATCTTTGATTCAATATAAGAAAAAAATATTAAAATTATAATATTTATTCATGAGTTTCTTTACGTATTATCTTCGGTTAATATATTTATTTTATAAATATTCAAAAATGAACTGTTGTATAAAAAAAGAATATCATAAGCATTAAATAATTTAGCTTCCATTGGCATCTTTCAAGTTTTGTACTCCTCTTTTTCTTTACTGTATGGTTATAGTCATAAATGAAAAGAGTACTTGCAGGGAACGTCATCAAATTTTATCCTTCAAAATCGAATGATATATTAAATTATGAGGAAAAATAATGCAATATTTTATTTAGTTACCATGATATTATTTTTATTGTTGTACTTCTTGTTTAAATTTTTATTTTAATCTATAATGTTTATTTTTACACATATATAATATTTTGATGTAATTACATATATTATCTAAACATAAAGGAGGAACTAAATGCAATCTCAAGGGAGTGCAATAGCCGTGTGTGTTAAGGCGTGTTCAACCAAGGTCTGTATAATAAGGTCTGGGCAATACAAAAACAAACATGTAATCCTAGCAGTATAACTACTCAATGACGTCACTGGAGAACGATTCTATCTCTCTATCTATATATCTATCAATCTCTCTATCAATCTATAAATATATATTGGTTTTAGGAATATTTATATATAAAACTTATGCAAAAATAAAATCTGATAAAGCATTTTTTTGTTGGGAATTATTGATATACGAATATACTCCTTATATATGAACGGAGAAGTACTCAAAATGGGCTCTGTTTATAAAATAAAACTAACCAAATGTGCTCATTAATGCTCAATAAAGCTATTTTGACTGATAAGCTGGGCCCAAAAGTCAGTAGTTTCCTTTAAAAATGCATTTTATACAAAAGTGTCGTTAAGGAAAAATTCCTACTATCAATAATTCCCAACAAAAAATGTTTTGTCAGATTTTCTTTGTGCATAAGTTTTATGTATAAATATTCCTAAAAAACAATATATATTTTTAGATAGATAGAAAGATTGATAGATAGATAGATATATATCATTCTCCAGTGACGTCATTGAGTAGTCACACTGCTATATGTTTGTTTTTGTATTGCCCAGACCTTATTATACAGACCTTGTGTTCAACTCTCAATGTTGGGGGGCGCATGGTTCGAATACTCCCGAGAGGGAATGGTCATTTTTGATCTACCTCATTGATAAGCTCCTAGGTTCGATGGACTAATTTTAAGGCTAAAATGCTTATTTATATCCTGTCGGATGTAATTCTACCGAACCATATAGGTAAAAAAATGCAATGGGGTTGGTGTCTTCTCCTCCTCTTTGCAAAGAGGTAAAACTTATTTGATTGGCCATTTTTGAATAAGAATCCAATAAGACTAATGTGAAGAATTGGTTACAATATTTTGGTTTGATTATCTTTATATTGATATATCTTGGTCCAGATAATCATTCTTTCACGAATAGTTTAGGCTGGTGGCAAGTTTTTAAAGTTTTGCGAATGTGTTTTCCATACTCTCATGCTTCTTTCTTGTAAAGTACATTGACACAATTTATAGGGACGGTGACAGGTAATAATATTATAGCGCCTTCTTTCGCCAAAGTATAATTAACTATTGATATAACACTATGTTTATAAAAATATTTAAACTGGAGCGGAACTCTAACATATTTTCATATTTAATTTTTTGAATAATACTTATGTTAAAAAACCTATTAATATTAAATAGCAAATGGTAATTTTCAGGATGAAGTTAATGTTATAATGATATTTATATTTATGAGATTTTATAAGTACCTCATATCCACTATCATGCAGCTTTTGTTAAAAAAAGCCAACAACGATGAAACGCGACATGGTATGTGTTTCTCAGAAGAAGGAAAAAAATAATAATTTCTCATATAAATAGTATTGCCAAACAATTTATAAAGGCTACAAGCTTTTCTTTATATATCTGATTCTATTGGAAAACAGTTTGGGACAAAAAGTCTACAAACTTTTTCTTAAATATTTATGAGCAAATACATTAGACTATTCCTTGCGCAAATCAGCTTTTCTTTATTAAAAATGCTATTATTTTTTGCAACTTTTTTTTTTTTTTTTGGGGGGGGGGGGGGGGGTTAAGCCCTTCGTGCCGCATAATTGATAATGGATACTCAAATACAGAATCTCTGAGTTGGCCATTTCGGATCCTAACAATATGAAAAACCCATTCAAATTAGTACTAATACATACGTTTGGTCATAAAAAGTACATATCTCTCCTTAATTTATTGGTTGTGATACTTGGTTACCCAACATTCGTTTTTTGATATTTAGTGGCAAGGCATGTTTTATGGCTTTGACATTTTGAGTCTAATAGGCTTCAACAAAGCCTACAAGCGACACAAACCCACATTTTTTAGATATGTAAATCTTCAAGGTCAAATAAATCTTTGTTTTTTGTAGGTAGGGATTACAAAAAGTTGAGAGTCATTGTTTCTTACGAGGGAATTGGTATTCACGAATTTGGTACAACGGAATTTTAACTCAATAATGGATAACTACAAAGAGTTTTATCAGGGGAAAAATAAATAAATGTAGGGATCTCTGAAAACAATGGACATACTTTTAATTATTTGCTACGAAACCAAATAATACTTTACAATATGAATATATATTTAAACTAGTTAATTGGAACTGTCTTTGATTTCTAAGAGATTAGTCAATAACTGAAAAGCTGTCCAGTTTTCGTTAGCTGAGAAAGAATTTTTTTTTAAAGTTAAGTTATATTTTACTCAAAAATGTATTTAAATTATTATAATGAATACATTTATATATAATTTACATATTTTTAATTATATACAAATCAAAATAATCAAGTTTTTAAAATGCACAATGATGAAGAATGTTTAATGAAATTTGTAATATATAAATATGATTACTTTACTTTTACTGTTGTAACACAGATACCCCAATGTGTGGTTGTGTTCTTTACTTTAGTTCATGTATATTTGTATATGTTTGTCTATTGTTAACAGTAATAAATTTCTAACTAAAAAGCTTTGAGTTTAGGAAGAGAATTGAAAATAAAAATGATTTATTATAACTATTTTCCATGAAAAGCAATGCTAGTTAATGGGAAAAATGACTTTGATATATTCAAAAGGCTTTTAATGAGTCACTTTTTGTAGGAGTTCGTAGAAATAAAAAGGATAATACAACAAAACAAGTGTCAAATCTCAATATCATAATCAAGCATTTGGATCGGCTAAATGTTAATTGATTACATTGTATATTTGAAATGCACATCAATTACGCGAAAAAATAATATCAAAATGACGTGCCATTATGTACAGATGTGTGTTGTGGATAATTATTCTTATTTTCAGAATAAAATCACAGTGTTTGTTAATAGTTAAATCAAATACAGGGTAAAAAATAGTTATATATTTTTTTTACAAAATATTATAACTGTTTATCATTTTACGGTTTTTACAATTTTGTTTGTAATTTTAAAATACATAATTTATACTTGTTTCTTTATGAGTAGTATTGATTTAAAGTGATGGTATTTGATAATAATATGATATTTTATGAGATGTGTTACACTCCAGAGCAACGAAATTAAACAAAAACATTAATATTTGTTTAACTACATTTTTACTTATTATTATTGTTTATAGATTTACACATAAAACAAACAAGTTGGAAAAAATGAAATCTAAATAGTAGAGTAGCTGTAATAAAATTATAATCTATATCAAATAAAAAAATCTTTTAAATATAAAAATAAAATCCCCTCCGACTGCCATAACGTCGTAACAGTGTACCCGTATATTCTTGAATTTGTCGTCTTTGCCGGCCCACTTAATTATTCACTATACATATATATATATATATATATATATATATATATGTGTGTGTGTTTTCCATCAGAAATATAATTTTTAAATTGTGAATTAGAAGTATTTAAAATAATTCAAATCGTATTATTGATACACCATTTTGTTTATTAAGAAGGGATTTTTTATTAATGTATAAAAATCTGCATTGATTGTCAACCTGAAAAATGGGTTCTGAACTTGAGAAGAAATGGATCATCCTGCAGTTTGGCAAAACACGTTCTCCTTCCACAGTACGCCAAGAATTTATTCTTCACTTCAAGATCAGTGGGAGGGCGGCAAAATCTTACCAGCTGATCCAGTTCACAAGAGTTCTTGATCATTTCAATAAGACTGGTTACACAAGAAAAAACAAATGAAAACAAAATAAAAAAGAACAGAAGTAGTGGTTCAGGAGGTAAAGAGTTTCTTTGAAGAAACCCCCAGTAGCTCACTCAGAAAAGCTTCTCAGCAAATTTCACCCACCAAAACAACGTTGTGGAGGATCGTAAGACATGATCTTTGATTCCGTTTTTATCATTACACTTTAACTGTTTAACCATTAACTGATAACCACAAAGCGCAGAGAAAGCAGTTTTGTCAGTGGATTCTGCAGCAACTATCCAACATTGTCGATATAATCATTTGGACTGACGAGAAGTTCTTTTGCCTCCATCAAAAACCACATCGAAAAAACGACGGAGTGTGAACAAATGAAAATGCTGGAAAATATCTGCGAAACAAATGATAGGAATGATGTTATGATCTTCGTTGCCATTATTAATGGAATGGTTTCAATCGTTCATGCATTCCTTGAAGATGATGGCCATTTGTCGTCGGTTAATGGTGTTTCATATCTTAGATTGCTCCAAGACATAATTTGGCCCAGGCTGCGCCATTCTGCAACTCGTTCTTTACTTTGGTGGGTACAAGACGGCACTCCACCACATTGTACAAATGCAGCTTTAGAATTTCTAAATGAAAGGTTTCGAGGTCGAATCATCAGCAAAAGGACGGACAATACCTGGCCAGCTCACAGTTCAGATCTCAACCCTTTGGACTTCCACTTATGGACTGCAGCACAAACTCGAGTTTATAAGGAAAACCCAGATTCCAGTGAGTGTCTCATACAATGGGTCCCAACCTTCGCTGAAGGATATAGCCAGGAGATGATCAAAAACGTTTGCAAGAATGTCCTGAAGCGTGCGTTGTTCTGTCTTCAGGCTGGAGGGGGTCATGTCCAGCAACTTTTGTAAGGCTTCAGATGTGCTTCTTATGATATAGGACAAAAAAAAATATAATCATAAAAATCCATTCTTTTTGTGGGAAGAATTTTAAGTCCTTTTATTCGCTTTTTAAAAATAACTTTCTGATGGAACACACTGGATATATATATATATATATATATATATATATATATATATATATAGACCTCCCAAATAAAATCACTTTTTTAGTTCTCTTACATATACTCAGATATTCTGGTTCATTTTTTGATGCTGAAAACGAATATCTAATTAAAAAATTCTAGCATTGTTAGAAATCGGACGTCACGTGGTTCAAAGGTGTCGTTATGAAGAAAACCTTTTTGTTATTACTTATTTTGAAAAAAATAGTTTACTAAATTTAGCTATGATCAATTTATGACTAGATTTTTTGTAAATTTTCGTCAAATAATATGTAGTGCCAATAAATGAACATAATTGCTGACGCACCAATCATTTTTTAAATAACAGCTCCTACTAGGGTTCTTTATAGTTTCAAGAAGGAAAAAGAAAAAGAGGGTACTCATGTTGATGTTTTTAAGTTATCTTTTAAATACAATACACTCCACCGCCACACTACTTTTAACTACCTGAATACTAAAGGTGGATTCCACGAACAGGGTTCCCCTCGTAATTTGCATAGAAAATTAGTTAATTTGCTTCACATTCAGACCAAAAGAAACAAATTTTGTCTTTATTACTTTTAACTATCATTAAGAAGGTTCCTCCAGTCTTACAAGAAAAAAAAAAGACTAGAAAAACTGGATTTTTACTCTAATATACTCGGTTTTGACTACAGATAAACGGTAATTTTCTATGTAACAAATATGTAACAAGTCACTATTTCACATGCTTGGAGAAAAATTTATGAAATATAAGAACCTTTTATGACTGAAAATATCTACTAGGACATTGGGTAAAGAGGTAGAAAAATAACCACTATGTAGAAATGAATTCAGACTAAAAAATGAGAAAATTAAGTGCAAGTATTGAGCCGCCTGTTTTACGAGCAAATTTGGCAGTTTTAAAGGGGCAAGTTAAAAATTGAGATTTTTTTACACGAAAAGATCTGTGGCAAGGCTAGTTTTCATCTTGTTTGTTAGTATACAATACTAGGTAAACATCGCGCCCAAAAAGACCCAAAGATTCAATGTTTCCCTTTTCAATTTTTGAATCCCAAGTTGTAGACAGTTATAGACTTTTTCCCTTTTTAGACCCAAATTAATTGTCTTCAGTCTGTCTACCATGTGAAAAAAATATTTTGCCGAAGCATTACATGACGGAATCTTAATTATATTTAAAGTATAAATGAGAATTAGTCTTTCAGAAAATTATTCCTTAAAAACAATTGATATTGCTACCAAAAATGCTTATCATGAGTTATAGACATTTTTCCCTTTTTAGGCCTTTTTTGAAAATCGCCTACCCTCACAATAAATGTAAGTTTTAGTGATTCTTTTTAGAAATATGAATGAAAATTTCTCATCCAATATGACCAAAAGCCTCACTACGTCTTTTCCAAGTCTTTTTCGTCGCACTAGTGCGCGACTTGTCGCACCAGCACGCGACTTTACAGGTCACTCAGCCTCTTTGCCTTTCACATTTTTTTTTCAATTTTCTTAGATTGTAACATCCTAACATTCGAAACCACACTCAAAACCAAAATTTGTAAACGAAAACCTCACACACTATGAAAACAAGGAAATTTTAGCATTGGTTTACAGATCATCAAAACACAATGTATGACAATTTAAGCTAATTTGTATAAAATCTCAATTAACTCGTCAATTAATGCCCATTAAGGTTAGCCGAACATATTTTTAGATGTCCCAGACATAATATCACCTGCAGGGAAAACAAAAAAGATGATTAGTAAAGTTTCAAAAATAGTGGTTATGGACCACTTAGGGGAACCCTAATTGTGGAATTCACCTAAAGCGTGTGATATGTTATCACTTTGAACTCATAATATTCACTCTTTTTCCGCATCGTATAAATATATATTGATACAAAAGGGATTTACTAGATAATACGACTGAGGGAGGGAGAGAGGTTAGCAACCGCCACAATACATAGTTATATTATCATTATTATCGTTTACAATAAATTAAATAGCAATGTTGAATACTAGATTAATTAAATAAGTTTAATATTGAAACATTATACATTTAAATTAGATTTAGTAACAAAATATAAGAAATTAACATATACATAAGAGATCTTGTATTAAAAAAACACTTATTTCAAATTGGACCTGAAGGACACGAAACATTCTTTGATGATGGATAAAGTTTCCAGCAAAAATTCCCCTCCTATTGTGATCATCTTTTAAGAGTTTTTTTAGTTGCAATGACATGTATTTTTTAATACAAGATGAATTAAACAATTGAAGTGATTTTATGTTCCAATTGCAGTGTTGGAGCAATGTTCAACATTTACATAACTAAAAATATTACTTTTTAACTTAAGGACGCAAATGTAAGTTAACTTTTCTATAGCTTTTTATCATAAAAAGAAAAAGTTTTGGATCGTAGAACTTCTTCGGTATGATAAAGGAGCTCACAAAGTGATCCAGACGGATGAAGTAATCCTTTTTTTCATCTTCATAATAGTCTTTCATTAAAATAAGTGAACGATTAGGAAAAGGATTTATTTCAGAATGCTTCAAAGCACTTCTGCATTCAATGCATTTTAAAGCACTATAAAGCACTTTACAATAGAACCCGGCAATATATGCTATTGTAGCAGAGCAAACTTTACAATCTTGAACTGTACAAAAATGATTTTCGACGTCGTTTTCCTTTCCTGACTAATAGATACAGCTAAACTCCATAATATCGAAGTACTGTTGAAATTCGAGTCCGGAGAAATAAGCTGATGAAAGAGAGAGGACCACAGCTTCGTCTTGAGCAATACAATTTGAAAATGTAAAGTAAAGGCAAACTCCTTAACTTCTTCGGAATAAGCTGAGGACTTAGATTTCCTAGTAAGCAATTGCAAAATGAGGTCTCGGCCACCATCGAATTTTTCAAGGGCAACAGCGGCTTCCATATTTATCAAGCCTTCTTCTCTTAGTCCATTGATGGTGTTCATAAGCTTAAGGTTCCTCTTTCCTGATCTCTGCGTCTGCTTTGCTAGTCTCATATTGCTCTTGTGCAGTATTGAAACCCTTGATTTAAGCTCCTCGCACTTTTTACGGATAAGGTCTTTATCATCTGGGTACGCATACCCATGTTCATAAATTTTTTGCTTTGCATCGTCCTCATCCCCCTTCTCTTCCTCCACTTCGTCTTCAATCCGGCTTGGTCCTGCAGATAAATTTTTACTTTGACAATTTTGGATAACAATATCTAATGATACCAATGAGAAGGAGCTGATTGATAGAATATAATTCTTAAAATACTTTCACATACACCCAAATTACAATTGAAAACATTCGTTTACTATGTAAGAGACTTACATAACTTCAAACGAAATATTTATATCATATGTATAACTATATTGGTCATTCAAATTCGAAAAATACTGCAAGTTCATAGAAAACTATATTTTATTTTAAGGTTTATTGGAGCTTTTTAGAAATATTAGTCTCACCCTTACTGTCTACTGATTATTTTCTTTTTATAACTAAATACATTTTTATACAAATTTACATTGTCAATCGTTCAATTTATGTGCATACCTGCAGTGGGCTCATTAATTTGCCTTATCAATTCCCTCCTCTCCTTTTTGGGCGCTGATTGGTAATAACGAGGAAAGGTAGGAAAAACGCTTGGAATAGCTCCTCTTTTCAAATACCTCCTATCTCCAGGAATGTCTTTATAGTTTGATGGCAAAAAATGTTCTGAACAAACTCGATAATCGACGTTACCCTCAGGCTTCCAGTTCTTTCTTCGCAGGGCACGTATCCATTTCTGCCTTGAATGTGAATCAGAAGGTAATCTATGGAATGACACTCCATTTTCATTATGAGTAGAATTCCTGCAATCCACAGCTACACATCCATTCACCATATTGATCAATAAGTTATAATACAACTTATTAGCTTAGTTGAACTAACACCAAAATATTTTAATAGATAGAAGAGTTTGATATTTTTGATTTGCCCACCGTAGACACGCAACCTCATTTTTACACGATAGACACATTTTATCCTTAGTTTGGCACTCTCTTCTTCTCTCTGATTCAATCATAGCTGCAAACAATGTCTCGGAGAGGAATGTTTAGGTAGTGGTGCAGCATAGCTAAGGTATTGGGCATTTTGTGATACAAGCAACAAATTTGGCACAAATGTACATTGACATATAGTGAACATTTTCAGATATTGAGCCACTCGGAATTATCTCTTTATGTCCGCTTATTGGAATTCAAAATGGCCGCCATTTAAAATCTACATTTGCGCTTATCTGTGGATCTAAAATTGCTATTGACTCGATTCTGGTGCAAAAATGTATGTTATGGGGGACAAGGAATCCAATGGTAACAATCTGCATTGCATATTTTTACCACTGAGCCGCCATCTTGGATTTCAATATGGTTTGAATTGTAGTAGGGTCAAAGACGTGACGCTTATTTTTTCTGTCCGATGGAACTTTTTACCTAATATTAAACATAAAAATGAATAAAAAATATAACATGTATGTCTAATACGTTCCTTCTACATGTGCCCACTCTTATTTTATTTATTTTCAGGTTAATCGTGCTGGATGTTCTTCTGAAGGCAGTTCGATCACCATGTCCAAGCGGTTCACACTAGCTCATGCTGAGCGAACTTCAACAACTTCACAACACCTCACCACTACTGACTGGGTTTTATGCATCATATGTCAAGAGGACAAGATTGAGACATTGACCAAACCTGAACAATCTAAAAGAAAAGCCATTGGTAGTGGATACAGTTCACTCGCAGATAACTTGATAAAATTCAATGAACTTGGAAAGCTTCCAGGATCCCTCCAATTGGAAAGACTTGATGATGGCCATGGCATTGAAGCTACCATGGTTGCACATGGGGCACAATATCACCATACGTGCAAGCTCTAGTACAACTACACCAAACTACAGAGAGCACAGAAGAGAGCACTCAAGAAAGAAGGTCAGAGCGATGAAGAACAGTCTTTTTGCAAACGCACCAGGGCGCATTCACGTTTGAGTAAAGAGAAAGTTCCAGAAACTTGTTTCTTCTGTGGACAACCTGCAGGAACTAATAGTCTTCGGAAGGCTGCAACATTTGAAATTGACATAAGGGTCCGTGCCTGTGCAAACCTTCTTGGTGATACAGAACTGCTTGGCCGTCTCAGTGGTGGTGACATGGTCGCGTTGGACGCCCAATATCACCTGCAGTGCTTGATAGGACTTTACAACCGCGCAAGATCTCACCAATCAACAGGACTACAAGACTCAGACCAAGAGAGATCAATGTCGGCAGTAGTCTTCGCTGAACTCGTCCTCTACATTGAAGAAACAAGACAAGATGAGGAGACAGCACCAGTATTTAGATTGGCCCATCTTGTCCACCTATATGAGTCCAGAATGGAGCAGCTTGGAGTGCAGCTCGATACAAGAGTCCACTCCACACGGCTAAAACAGAGACTGCTATCTCAGTTTCCTGACATGCGAGCACACACCGAGGGGAGAGACATATTGATGGCATTTGAAGAAGATCTGGGTGCTGCTCTTAACAAAGTTTGCGAACTGGAAAGTGATAGTGATGCAGTCCATCTTCCACGTGCTGCACACATTTTTCGCCGTCATATATTCGGAGAAGCCAAGCCCTTTACAGGATTCCCTGAAGGGTGTCAAGAAGAATCTGTTCCACTGTTGCAGGACCAGAAGTTGCTAGGGTGATTGAAGAATTCCAAGGCGGGAACCAATACTGTAGACGGCAAACAGCAGACACACGCCATCATGATCAGACTCCAAGTGTACAGGCCTCACTTGTGAGAGATGTCTCATCTCTTGTTGGTGTAATAGAGGAGATGGGGAACCCATTCGAGGAGGAGAGCCAGGATCTACTCATACTGGATTCAAAGGACATTGCAGGTCCTGCTGCCGTGGAGACCGTGATGAATGCCAAGAAGATTGGCCAAGAGCAGTTCGAGGCTTTCACCAGAGAGTGTCTGTTGGACAGAACAAAGGCAGTGGATGACCCGATACCTCGTAACAAGCTGAAGGTGTTCAGCACTTCAACTCCAAGAAGCAAAAGCAAAGGTCAGCAACAGCTCATCTCCGTCAAGAATGACCATGACCTCTTCGCACGAATGTACATTGTTGCCAAACAAGGGATAGAAACCTTGAGGAATTTTTTCGTCATGAGAACCAGGCATGTCCTCCTGCACTCTCCGATGGGGGAAACCTATTCACTGGTACCAAGATTGATCTGATCACATGTTTGGAAGAAATATCCGATGCTAAGACAGAGATTCCTGTCACTACCTGTGTTGTACTTGATGGGGCAGCTATCGTCCAGATGCTGAAGCCGGCTGCATCAAAGACCTTTGAAGAGTACGCACATCAGATGTTCTTTCCATATATATCTACTAAGCTGCAAACAGTGTCACGCCTGGATCTGATATGGGATACCTACCTTGCTGATTCACTGAAAGGCAGTACACGTGCAAAGCGGGGACAAGGTGTGCGAAGACGTGTGGTGGCCGCCGCAGCCATACCAGGAAACTGGCAGAACTTCCTACGAGTGGACAGCAACAAGACCGAGCTGTTTAAGTTTCTCTCAACAGCTCTCTTAGAATGGTTTGACCAGGAGGACAAGTAACTCATCATTACTGATGGAGAGGCAGTGCTCAGCAAGCCACTATTACCAGATCTAACTTCACTCGACCCATGCAACCATGAAGAGGCTGACAGTCGGATGTTGCTGCATGCATCTCACGCAGCTAAGCACGGACACCATTCAATAGTAATCCGGACTGTAGACATCGATGTTGTGGTGCTGGCAGTGTCTGTGGTACAGGAATTGCAACCAGAAGACAAACTATGGCTCGCAATCGAACAGGCCGAAGTTTCCGATACCTAGCAGCACATGAAATGGCAGCTGGACTGGGACCAGAGAAGGCTCGTGCATTGCCAATGTTTCATGCTCTAACTGGATGCGATACTGTGTCAAGCTTTGCTAGACATGGCAAGAAGACCGCATGGGCAGTCTGGACAGTACTGCCAGAATTAACTGAGGCGCTGATTCAGCTTTCTTCCACACCAAGTGACATACCAAATGATGCAATGTGCATCATCGAGAGGTTTGTGATCCTGTTGTATGACCGAACCAGCAAATACACGGATATTGACAAGGCCAGGCGGAAACTCTTCGCAAGGAAGAACAATGTGCAGCTGATCCCTCCGACGAAGGCAGCTTTAGAGGAACATGTCAAAAGGGCAGTATATCAAGGTGGACATGTGTGGGGTCAGATACTGCTGCCAGCACCAAAACTCCCACCACCAACCAACTGGGGTTGGTCAATGACTGGAGGACAATACACACCATTCTGGACCAGGCTACCTGAGGCAGCTCACACCTGCATCGAGCTGGTTTCTTGCAAGTGCCAGAAAGGGTGTGTGAGACGCTGCAAGTGCAAGAAGGCTGCCCTTAAGTGCACAGCCCTCTGTGTGTGTGAAGGGGATTGCACATGAAGAGGAGTCCACAACATTCATTTTCTTGTGGCAGTGCTGAACTGGTTAACATGACACTGTTTATGTCCAAATACAAAGTATGTAAAATACATGATGATGAATGTTCATCTCTCATGACTTAAGTGAAGTACTGTAATAAAGATGTCATTTTGAAAATGGATATTGCCATGTATTGTCCCCCAAACATACATTTAGACACCAGAATTGAGTCAATAGCAGTATTAGACCCAAAGATAATCGAAAATGTTAATTTCAATCAACGGCCATTTTGAAATCCAATATGGTGGCTCATTGGTACAAAATATGCGATGCAGATTGTTTCCATTAGATTTCTTGCCCCAAAAAACATACATTTAGACACAAAAATCAAGTCAATAGCAGCATTAGACCCAAAGATAATTGAAAATATAGATTTCAGATGGCGGTCATTTTTAATTCCAATATGGCGGACATGAAGGGAGAATTCCGAGTGGCTCAATATCTGAAAATGTTTGCCATATATCAATGTACATTTGTGCCAAATTTTATGCTTGTATCACAAAATGCACAATCCTTTTGAAATTTTGGGCTAAACCGCCCCACTAGTTAGACTTCCTTCAGTTACATTCTTCATATAGAAAAATAAGTAAGTATTCATCGTCATATTTCATTTCAAAAACATTAGAAGAATCAAGTATTGGCTAATGAACCTATATATATATATATATACAGCTCTATATAAATATTCAATATATGTATAGATATGTGCGTGTATATATATGTATGTATATGTGCAATATATGTATATATATATATATATATATATTTTATATTCAATGGTAAATTTGATTTAGCTAAATTAACCCTAAATAAAATCATACATCAAAAGCGTCTCAATAAATGTTTTTCTAAGAAATTACTTCTAGTCATTTCAATTATTTCACATTTGTAATATTTTTTGATGCAGGCAGATTGTGTATACATTTGAACGGCGATTGGCATTGTATTCGACACTTGAACGGCATGGACAGGTGTTAGAGTCTCAGCGAGCACCTTGGTGGCCTGTATAAAATCTAATGATTTTAATATTGAGCTTCAATTTTCTGAACTACGTCAACATGTTACGGGACACGGTTAAGACTCTTCTGCTCACTTCTCTTTATTTCGGTCTTTTCCATGGTGAGTAATCCTTTTTTAATCTAGTGTATGATTTTTTACTTGAATATGCTTTCTGTGTTCGATTTTTATGGAACATTTTTATTTTGATAAGGTATTATGAAATTCAAAAAAAATTTACACTTTTGATAAGAAGCATATTTTTTTGAAGACCCTTAGTTGACTCGAAAGTTTCAATTAATAGTCGTTATTTATTACAGACACAATTCGTATTATATGAAAGTAATTATATGATCTTAAAAAGAATAACTGTAATATATAGAAGTCTAAACTTTGGAGTCGGGGATTTTTTTTAAATATAGAAATAAATAATCCTCTGACAAATAAAAAGTGATCAATCACAAAACGTAAATTTAAAAAAAACCTTTCATGTAGTTTTACAGTAGGTATACTCTTACATTGAAACATAAAAAAATCTGCAAAATATACAAAAGAAGTTGACAAATATATTAACATAAAGATATTTTTAAGGCTCAATAAATATCTTATAGAGGAGATTAAAAAGTTTTGTATATGTATTTTTTCATTTTCTATTGTGAATAATGTAGAAACAAAGTTGAATAAATCAGAGAAAATAGTTTTTACTGATAATTTCTCGGTTGGAAGCGGTTTATTGTTTTTAAAATAATTGCATATTATTGAAATTGTTTATATATTATATATATATATATATATAATATAATTAATGTATAATTTTATTAGTGTTAAAAGTATATATGTTCAGTGAAAAATGCCTTTTATAAATAATTTCTTCAGCTTCTACTATTTTATCATTATTTTTTTTGACTGCCTTCTGAATTTAAACTAGAGTGCTTTGATTTTTGTAGGTGAATAAAGTTCTTTTTTGGGTTGTATTTTTACGGCATTAAAATAAGTCAATTTTACTTTGAATCTTAGAAAGTTGATTAAAAAAATATTTTTATTAATGAGTCAATCTTCCGAACTTAACCTAGATAGTAGTGAAAACTACTATCATACAGGATTTTCAAAGACCTTATAATGAGACTCTTTATAATACTAATATTGAAAGTATATAGATTTTCATGACAATTCAAAAAATCATTTTTTGAAGTTAAATTTAAGAAAGTTTGATGTGACTTTTATAACTACAAATATTTGATATTGTATTTGGTAAATTATGATTTACCAAGTGATTCTCCTAATAATTTAATAAGTATTATGAATACGTCGTTAAAATATGAAAAAAATACACTTGTGTTTTAAGTTTGTTGTGAAAAATAAAGTTGTACTATATATGAAACATTTTAAACTTTATATAATTCTTTGACTATTCATGAAATTGTTTTTTTAATTAGAATCAATTAATATATTGCCGAATTTATTTCTTCATTTTCGATTTGATTCATTGTTATGATGTTTTGCAGCTTCCGTAAATATATATAATTTTTCAGAAATGAACAAAACTGTGCACTTTTTCACGTGACTCCGGGAAGCTCTAGAGACATAAAATATGAAATTTTATAATTACGTTGAATTATACAAAAGACTTATTCACTTTTTGATTTCAGGCAATTGTAGGTCGAAGTTTGGTCGAAAATTAGTATAATGGAAAAAGAAGTTTCAACCTTTATATTCTGATTTGCTAACAAACTTGATCCAATATTGCACTACTAAATAGTATTGTACATCTGTAGTTTCGACCTATATTTATTGTGAATTTAGTATGATCACACATATAGATGCCAAAATAGTAATGTACATATACAATGTTTCAAAATAGTATCGGTAACTTTAGTATGGACGTATTTATATAAAACGTAAAATGTAAAGTTAGCTTAATATTTAAAAATTAGGCCTTAATATGAATTTTTTTCAAATAAGTAATACAGAAGATCAAAGATATATATATAACGGTATGATATAATAAAAAAGAAGACTGGCATTATTTTTAGCAGAGTTCTTTGTTGTTATTATTAAATTGGGGTGTTAAAATAAATAAAAAAGGCCTGAATTAAAATGTATGTCTAACGTACAACTCAGGGCGTTTAGAGGCTATAACCAAAAGTATTAAAGTTTGTTATGTTGAAATTTTATAAGTGGAGAGCGTTCCTTCAACTTCTGGGTATCTATTGGGAACCTCACGACCTCCTTTTCATATGCCTTCATGATGAGCCTGTCTGATTCGAATCCTGATGGGATTTTTCAAATTGTATATAAATAGTCTAGAAGGACTACACTACCAACGAAAGAAAAGAGGAAGCAGCAATAAGAAAAGAGAGCTGGTACCATAAAAAAGTAGTGAAGCCACGAAATGTAAGGGGTTATTTATATCACTATATAATTTAAATTGTAGTTTATTGAATAGAATAAATAAATAATCCATGATAATTAAAGGGTTTTATGAAATATTTTATTAGATAACGTTTAGATACTTTTTGTAACGGTACAGTGAACTATAAAATAATTTCCTGAAATATAAACTTTTCTATAATATATTTTCTTCAATATTGATCGAATCCTATTTTAAATTGTTTACAGTCTCCTGGTATGAAAGGTTTATATATAAACTGATGCAAGCTTTTCACTTTATGCCCATACATGACTATTAAATTTATTGCTGTAAGACTTCTGTCCATAAGTTTTGAATGTTTTATGACTTAACATGTACTTTTTTGCAAATTAATAAAAATTCAATTATTTGTTGTACATTTATAAAAAAATCAATTTTCCTTCTTGACACGCCTTGATTTTATAAAAAAGAATTTTTGCGTTAATTATTGCACGCTATTGTCCTTCGATTCCCCCAAGAATATCCACCTAGTTCATGGATAAGGCTAAGCAGATTTATAACTTTGGACACCTTGCATATCTTAAAGTAAAAAGAACGTTAGTGTTTTTGACGTTTGATGTTGGCAAATTTATCAAGAAGAATACCCCCCCCCCCAAAAAAAAAAATCAAAGATATCAATAGTTTCGCCCTTCCTTTCTTGCATTAGATTTCTTAATATTTCACCAGAAATAACTGCAAATAATATGTTCAGTTTGTATTCAAATAACAATGTCAAAAGCAATAGATATTTAAAACTCATTCAACAACATCATTTAAAACCTACAAAAAAGTAGAGGTTCAGTATTTCCTATTGAATGCAGCCTTTTTTCTAGCACTATGTCTTTTTTGTTTTGACATGAATACATCATGAAATAAGCAGTTATGATTATATCCATGTTTTTAACATCTCTGCTCATGATAGTTAATATGATTTATAATCCTTTAAATGGAGGCATGCATATAAATTAAGGCTAAAAACCGTGTAAAATGTAATAGACATTAGATCGAAATTTTCGACGGCATCTGAAAAAGTATGGCTGACGGAAATGGACTGCAGATAAAGTGTAAAGGTTGTGTGTAACGCATATGACACATTTCGGGGTGAATAAGCTTAAGCATATAGGCGATATGTTTTTAGGAGGTAGTATAGTTAATTTTTATTTTACACTTTTCATAGTGCGAACGTTGTAATCAAACTAGGTTGTGATTTATTTTTTTATTAAATAGTTGAAGTGTGAGAAGTAAGAGATAAAATGTGGTTTATTTTGTATTCGCTATTTAAAAGGAAAAAAAAGAGGTATGCCACTAATAATTGAGAAATGTAAATAGGGACTCTTCCTCTAATGGAGATGATATAGTAAATGCCATTTTTCAAGCAAAAGTAAATATTTATCTTTGTTTTTAACAGTGTCGCTATCCCGAAGAAAGTGCCGAATAAAGGGCCTAAAGGGCTTCCTACCATACCAACTGTCACAATATCCCCCGTCACAACAACCCCCACGACAACCCCCACGACAACCCCTTTAAACTGCAATATCACAAATGAAGGAGTAAGTTGCATGTTTCCCTTCATCTACGCAGACAAAACATATTTTGGTTGCACAAAAGTTGATAATGGGAACAATTCCTGGTGTGCAACGACCCTCTACGAAACAGGTTTTGCCAAAGATTTTGGCAATTGCCACATCGACTGCCCAGGTAAAAATAATTTATTCAACGATAGAGAAAATATTACGTCCAGCAATTTCTTTTTTTAATATTGTATTCTTTCAATAATAAAAAATCAATAATTGTCATCTAAATGTATATTGAGAAACAGGGTTTTCAGGAGTGAGTTGAAAAAAAGTTTTTGGGTTTGGAGTAAATTAAAGATTAAATAAGTAATTGTCACCGTTCATATTTATATATTATTATAGTATATATTTTGTCCTGGGTTTCCGAACTTAAGAGGAACACAATTGTTTGCTGTAATAACATTTCAGAGGCAATTGATTGTCTTTTTTCACCCATTTCTTCATGAACAGCAGACAAAACTATTTTATGCTTTTCTTAAAACTATATATTCCTTCTAATGTTTTCAGATAGTCAATCCGTTCGTCCAACAGGTAAACTGAATACTTAATATACATCAAGTTTCTCTGATCAGAGTTGATAAAACCAAGAGACTTTTTCTTCGGAATATTGAAATACATGTTTGGCCATGATAAATATTGCAACTTTATTCATATATTTTTAAAACAATACTTCAGGCAAAATTTAAATCTTTTCATGAAATGTTTCTGTATATTTATAATAATGAGCAACAATATTACTTTATGAAGTTCTTAGTTTTTCCAGCTACTTTTTGAACTGTGAAATATATTTAAGTAAGGATTTTTATAAGAGTCCCAAGAATCAATTTACAGAAAAATTAAAACCAATTTATTTGCATTTTAGTTTGTTCTAAAACTTGAATACTTTGTAACCGTTTATTAATATGTATATACATACTTTGTTTTGAAGAATGTGCTGCCGCCAATGGACAGAGCTGCATTGATGTGTTCGTTTACAAAGGGATTACGTATAATAAAACATGCTCCAAGGTAGAGAGTAATGATCCTTGGTGTGCGACCTCTGTTTACCCGGAAACCAACGAGGCAAAGGGCTACTTCAAATGCAACGATGCCTGCAGTAAGAGATTAAAAAGTTTTGTTTCAACAAATAAGGAGGTTTGGTATACTTTGATTTATTCATTAATGAAATTTATGGGTCATGAAATTGATAAATCAGAGTGAAGATAAATATAAACGATATCCCTTGTTGAAAATGTTGTTAGTAAAAAAAAATTAAGAAGATTGAAAGAAAATAAAAATATATTTTTCATACTCGTCAGCAAAAAGTTTGCAACAAAAGAAAAAAATATTCTTAAGCCTTTTGTGCATAGTGGCCAACGGTCACTTTTTTTAATTCCCTTAAGTGACTGCTAAAAAAAATGCCAATTACCTTATAGCTTACACATTTTCACTTAAATAGACTTTTACAAACTACATAATTTTGATTATTTTCATAAATGTGATAATTTGGCGTGTACCAGACCATGACACGCTTGAAGAGAGTTATGCACACTGTTCCACTTTTTGCACCGTGGTAATCAGTTCAAATTACCTACATTTTGTAAATTACACCATCAATGCTTACATCATATATCTATCTTTTTTGCAAGATTAATCGTTTCTTTGCACTTTCTGACGTCATCACCTGTTGTAAGTGGGTTGATTAGAGCGGCAGTTGCTGACTGAGAGTAAGAGCGAATTAAAACTTATATGGAATCTTTTAGCAGTTTTGTTATTGCAAGAATCTCAGCTTGAAAGACTGAGACCTCTCTATTCAAGGATATCGTTGATTGATACCATATCCCCTTTAGTGATGGCCCGGCGAGCCCCGGTATTTCCTTATTCATCTTTAGAACCATCTGTAAAAATTATTGGGTCAGGATTATCAAGCTTAGAATTTTTTAAGGAGAAAGCTTGACAAAGTAATCTGCCTGAGTGACTTAGACAAACTATAGTCATCCTTACATGGGTATGGCAAAAATATAACTTTCATTTTTCTCCAGCTGTTGGGGGTGTAACCCGTACTGAGAATATAAAGTTTCGTAATGTATCGTATTAGGTTGTCTCCAACCAGATGTAGTTTAATTGGTTTAATTCCATCTGGTCCAGAGCTTTTGTAGGCCCCCAAGGATTTAAAGGATTCTTGTACTTTGTTGTAATCTACGAAGTTAATATCAATACTGGATATATATATATATATATATATATATATATATATATATATATATATATATATATATATATATATATAAAGGGATGCACGCTTAAGACTACTCACCTTCAAAGTTTGCAGTTTTATCCTGTTGAGTCCAATCTTTTCATTTTGTTATCAGTTCAATATTCTTTCTTGAGTCTGGACACCACACAGCGTCGAAAACGGAGAGTAAAAGGGTATAAAATGAGTTATTCTCCCGGCTCTCAAAGAAGTACCCGAGTGGCCATTTGGAAACTCCACACACACTATGTTTATGCCACTCTCAATTCGTCGTTTCATAATTATTTTACCTTTTCATATATATTTTATTAGAAATTCACACCAATGAAAAGTAGTTAATAACGAATACAGGAAGTGATGTTAGTTAATAACCAGACTTACAAAATACCAGAAACGATTTTAATTTTTTTGGGGGAAACATGTTTTTTAATACTAATTTAACAACATTTTTCTTATATTTTATTATTTAGCTATCTAATCTGGCTACACACACTTTGAACAAAAAAAACACAACACTTGTGCATGGATACAAGGATTATTTTTAAATTCCAACATTCGGACTCTCCATCCAAATTTAGTTATTTTTACATTGTTATTTCATTTAAAGCTATCAATAAAAGTTTATTCAATCGGCTATATCTTTTTATATTTATTTACTTTATCATCATCTCAAGACGCAATCAAAGAGTATGCCCATTTCTTCTTATGGTGTAATCGATGGAATTCAGAAAAAAAATATAATAAAATATTTTGGGTTAAGGTTATAATATATAATATTCCTAGAAATATGCAGAAATTTCATTTGAATATTTGGAAAAATATACGAAAAAGCTAAATATTTAGAAAACCAGGCCTAAAAGGCTCCTGCATAACATTAATAGACAATCAGTTCTCCAAATTTTTCGCATCAATATATGAGGATCACCTGACTTCAGCACGTAGATAATTTTTTACTAATTTCGTCTCGGACGAACACGGCGAGCGATTCCACGAAGAGATTTCACTCATAGAGACACGTTACTAATGGCGGCACAACCCGAATATGATGGGCGACTTCTGCTGGTTCCTGCATCTTTAAACTGACACAAAGGAGCACAAACGCCAAGCAAAATGCCTAAAGTATTTTTAATTACACTTTAATGGCGTTTTTCGGCAATTTTTATAATTTTGAAGCATTCATGATGTATTAAAATAATAAATGATTTTTTTGTAAAATTCATTGAAATCCTGACTTCTAGGCAATGGGAATATTTTAGTAACTGAAAATCCTGACGTGATACAGCAAAACGGTTTTGATTTTTGAAATCAGCGTACCCGAATTAGTCTAAATCATTTGCACATCTCCAGTAAAAAAAAAATTGGGAAATTTGTTATTCGGTGTAATTGTCGTATTCTCGTATGTGATTGGATTCCCCCTTTTTTTATCATTAATTTCTATTTTTCACTTTTTCTATATGCATATTAAATACATTTTGAAAATATTAATAGGTTCGAATCAACTGGAATTATACAAACTTAAACCTGCGTTGTCTTCTGATGTTAAATACAAATGGCATTAAAATTAATCATAAGAAATACAGGGCACGATAGACACGATAATAAGATATAGAAACTGGTAAAAAAGGTGTGATAAAATAATTATTAAGATCCTCAGTCTTGAGGTGGAGGTTTTTCTTTTTATTTGTTGTCTTGGTCCCCATGAAGGAGAGAGGGCCCGTTTGTTTTGAAATTTTCCCTGTGGATAGAGCGCAGAATGTCTAGATTTCTTCGGACGAGGTCTTGGAGACCCATAGGAAGTCTGCCTCCGCAAATTATTATTCCTTGACCGGCTTGGCACAAGTGCAGCACGGAAAGCGCATGTTCCATATAAAATGGAAGAAATTAAAATTGACAACTCCACATTTTTTTTTTCAAAGTTATTCAAATATGCAATAAAAAATTAGTTAAAAGCCTAGCTAGCATCTGTATTATTCTTGAGCCGTCGGTATAGCCATAGAATTTTAGCATTGTTCAGAATCTTTTCTTAGTAAATTATCATTATCTTTTTTTGACAATTTTTATGGTAATAATATAAAAAACTTGGCAGCAAATATTACAGAATATTTTTGAGAATTACCATTTGAAGAACTATAATATTTTAATTAGTTTGTAATCTATCATATCAGAACAATTTTTTGAAAATTATCATTTGAAGAAATAAAATATCGTTAATTAGTTTGTAATCTATCATATAATAAATAAAAATAGCTTTGGCATTATAACTTATCATATGAACAATAAATTTGCTTGATAACCGAATATAAATAATTGCAACTGGATATAATGCTATCACAAATATCACAAAAAATGCTAAACTCCACAAATATTTCTTGCAGTTACACATATATTTTTTTAAATATGTAAGGATTATAAAAGCCTACATCGTCAACCATTTTCAAGAAATTCGTAGTGGAGCGACCTTGCTTCGTTACCCGATTTTGTTCAAGTTTTGCATGTCCTCCTTTTCAATACAAAGAAACAGAAAGTGATGTTAGTGGCTAACATTTCAAACATTTGGAAAATAAAAACAGCCCTTTCCAAGATATTTAAAGGTTTAAACTCTTTCAACCCTGGTCCCGGAAAGGTATAGACAAACATTATTGTATTTTCTCATTTTGGAGAAAAACATGAATCTAATTAATAATTCACCAATCTCTGTCCGTCCGTCCGTCTGTATGTCCGCACGCTATCTCCTCCCACATTTATGGTCAGATTTGAACTTTGAAGGTACTTATGGAATCCTTTGATCAAGGCGGACCTAATAAAACTATTTGCAAAGTGATGGGACCAGAAGTGAAAAAAATGCACCTTTTCTGATTTTACTAACTACTTTTCAAGGTAAAGAGAGGAAAAAAGAAAAAAAACATCTCATGTGACTTAAAACATATTCCTTGTACAAAGTCAAACTTTTTGTGAGGAATGTTTGTAAGAAAGAGAAAATTATTGTAACTCATTTGACATTTAGAAAACCTATTTTATCTCCAAAAAATCCATGATGCAAATTTTAAGAAACTTATGTAATATGGACATATGGGCGCCGTAGGTGACCAAATATGCGAGTTTAGATTTATTTACACAAAAGACGATTTTTGTATTCTATGTCTAATTCGTGAGTTTGTCGAGGGCTTCCTGCATCAGACAGAAAAGGAGTCGGCGATTAGTACCCGAATACATAATGTCTACTCATCTGCGAATACGATCTTACGAATTGATATTTTGAACTCGTTCATAGCTTCTTGAAAAGCTAAGATCCACGTTATAGTTGAGAGGATTTCTTCGTGTGGTCAACCTTTTGTTGGAATTACTGACGAATGCTTGCCTTCAACTCCGCAAAAACAGTTCTACTCGCGAGTAAATTACGTAATCATTTTCTCTTCCATTCATATTTATGCTCTTTGATGTGATCAAGTCCAACTTTTTCAAAAGTACCCTCGCTATCCATAAAACAAAACCGAGAGCTTCTTCGTTCATATGATAACTACTTTCACAAGTATCCACAGGCCTACTTATAGCTTTATTTTCCGAATCTTCCCTTTGAAAAGGCTTTAGGTTAAGCAAGGCTCAATTACACATCTCATAGATTTTCCACTGTAACATACGCTACAGGACTTTTAGTGTCAAATTTGGGAGAGAAATAGGTTGATAATCTCGGAGTTCGGGGTAATCCTTTTCCTAGATGAATATTATTCTAGACGTTCGTTAGCACTTTGGAGTATAATTGGTGTCATAAATGGAATTACAAAGATTTGTTTATGGCGAAACCAATATTCTATACTTTTTATTGAGAACAAATTTGGTCTTTACCAGGCTTCTCTTTGATTAAGACTATCAATTGTCATGCTCACAAGGACAATTTGTTTTTCTTGATAATAATAAAAATCTTAGTAATACACACGACAAACCATGTTTTGATATTTTGTACATTATTTATATAAACTCATTTAATTTTTTACATACCTAATTGTATAATTTACTTTATGAACTGCTAAATAATAAAATCCAGTAATAAAAAAATATTGAGTAGGGATGATTTTTAAGCGTATATTGAAACGGAATAATATAAATAGTATAAATAGATTAAGAATATTTTATTTCAATTATGTATTTGATTGAATAAAACATAGTTGTTTTTAAACGCTTTCAATTCAATTCATTTTTGGCTTTTGGGTATATTGGCATATAATAATATTTTTGTTGAAATGATTATTTTTACTTTACTTATTAAGACATTGAATAATGTTTTCTTTTATTGTTCGAATCACATCTGAAGCTAGATTTAGCACAATTCAGAGAAATAAAGTAATTAATAAAATAGTGGCAATGTTTGGTATTAATATTTTATATAAATCACCTTCATAGGCTTTTAAAAAATCATTTTTTAGTATCCTATTTAATTCCTTTTGTTGCTTTCGGTATAGTGTTCTGCTCTTTAGGAGGACAAACATTAATGTTTATAGTCACCCAAAGAATGGAAAAGAGGTCATATTAATGTCCAGCCTCTCACCATACTTATTGAATTGTATCAAATTTTTGTTTATCTAGGCTCCGTTTCTTACAAAGAGATACATGAGATGATTTTACCTAAATTAATAAAAATCATAGGGCTGCTAATAGAAACGTTACATTTTTAACCCAAAAATAGAACCTAGAAGGATAGAGTGGCCAGCACAGTAAATTATAAAAAGAAAAGAAACGATAGTGTTGAATAGTTCAACCACTTAAAAGATTTATTAATCGGTTCTGTTTCTATATCTTATAAATATTCCAGGCTTGTTGGCGTTCACAACCTTAGCGTTCGTCCGTTCGCCGGTTGGATTTTAAAAATCCGTTGAGGCGTTTGTCTGTTCAGTTTTTTAGCGTTCGTCCGTTCATTTTCCCGTTCGTTGATTTTTTTTCCTAATTTGTTCCTATTTCAAATTTTAAGAAAATGCATGGTAAAAAAACGTCGTCACTTTTATTCAGAATAACTCTTACTTATTTCAATTCCTCTTCTGTTTGTAAAAAACCCGTCCACACTCTTTTCTGAAGTGACATAAGAAACATTGATCGAACTTATTTTATTAAAAACGTCCACACTTTTTGCACACACAGTATCATTTAAAGTTTTCTTTAAAAAACAATAGAAATTGAAATAAATAAAAATACGTTCGTCTGTTCGTCCGTTCATTGATAATCCGTTCAGGCGTTCGATTTTGAACGTGCGTTCGCGAAACAATGTTCGTTTTTTGTTCAATACACAACCCTGAAATATTCATATAACAAATTTTAACGTAGGAAATTAAAAATAAATACATATTAATCTTTGAATATATGAATGAATGACTGCGCAACATTTGTCACTAAATAAGAAATATAGATTTTTTTTATTTTTGTTGTTGTTGATGCTCCATTTAGGCTCTTTAAACCAGATGATCCAATATATATGCTGGGAACTTTGAACAATAGAAATTATCCCTCGTCATGGCTTATATTGAATGCCTCTGTCTTCAAGAACTGACCGAATTGTAATATTTGCACAAGACTTTAAAGCCTGTAACTTCGTGCCAAGATTTGGAATTGTTGATTACATGTTTTAACAATGGATGCAAGGATTGTAGGAATATTTGGTGGATGAACTACTGGTTATGTATTGGGAATAGCCTCATTCAAGTGGTTGTCTTGAAAACAATATCAAGAATAACTCATTAGCCTGGTTCGGTGATAATGTCACAATAAATTAAGTATTTAACCTTTTCCTATATAGTTCGATTTAGTTGCATCTGAGAGGATATGAATCAACATTATAGCATTATTTTTATATTCACTACAAACTTTTGAATAATTAAACCAAAAGAAGTAATAGAAACAATTTCATTCTTTTGTGTGTTTTCTGTATATTTTTCTAAATTCTTATAATTTGCTTTTAGCATTAAAGTTCCACAATTTGGAAATATACTTACATACTTTTTGAAGACAAACTACAGCTTAAAATATATAAATAACTTATGAGCTCAAAAACCTTACAATTGTATCTGCCCAAATATTTAAATCAAAAACATCAAAAATAAGTTTTCTTGATTTATTAATGATCTATGGCCTCCAATACCCCGACATTCTATTGGCTAATAAAATCCTTACTCATTAAGTATGACTGTTACTTGATGGGAAGTGTCAGTAATGAAAACATACTGTTGGAGTTTGTTAACATCTGTAATGTTTTTGGAATCTATATTTTTTCGATGTAAGTAGATTTTAATTTGTATCTCTTTCGCTTATTGAGTTTTTTTTGCATATTCATAGCCATATATCACATTATTTTTTCAAATTCTTAAAGCTTGATAATGATTGAAGGAATCCATTTTTCCCCAATTGCTTCATTAAAATTGAGGGTGAAAATAACAGTCTTTCTTCAGACGTCTGTCTGGGTGACTAGAAGTGCAAAATTATCGTCCACTGCTGAAGCCCCCCACGACCCTACAATGGCAAAGGCAAGCTCAGATGCGCAACTTGTCATGAATGATCTCGCACGCGTCTTGCTGGGAGTTCGAAGAGCAGATCGGTTGCGTGTTGCCGACCTTCTCGACAGGTCACATCTTCTTCACATGGTGAAGTAGGTTGCTAAATCCGCTTCGAAGGCTATGAAAGTGGAGAGGACGCTCAAATCTTAATGAACGCACCCATAGTGCTTCAACAAGCCTCAAGAAGCCCGTTTCTACCAACTGTGTCTCTGTTGTCAATCTTTCAAGGCCTGGGACATGTCACAGCCATTAAGAGAGACATGTACGTTATCAAGTGCACGGAGGGTGGCAAAGACAATTGCAAGAGCTGTCTAGATCTTTCTGGTGCCTTTAGGATAATAATCAAATAATAATTTACAATTAAAATATAATGATACAATTCATTCTTAAAATTCGTACGATGATTAACGTCGAGAGCAGATCTATTAAATGGGTTTTATAAACAATATGTAATAAGGTATGATCCAATTTAATAATGCCCAAATTTCAATAGAGAAAAAGTAAGGCTGTTTTTTTATTGTAACATATAAAAAAGACATTATTTGTCATCATTTGTGTGCCAATGTTTGGAAACAACGAAATGTTATAAATACGACTATAACTTAATTGTCTGACTTGTTACTCTACTTAAGAGTGATATATATATATATATATATATATATGCTAGGTATATAATTTTTAGGATCACACAATTATTATTTCATATTTTTATTATTTCATCTGTAGGGAGGTAATTAAAAATATATTGAACATACTAAAATTCAATCTACAACATCAACTTAAGGTTTATTGTATATATTTTTTTCTTTGGCTTTTTACGATATTTCTAATTTAAATTTTGAAAATAAATTAAACAAAAAAAAAACTATGACGTCATCCACCCATAATCATTACTGGTCAGAATATAGACAGGCCGATTGATGATATTTCGTCATTTAATGTATCTCTATATACCTTGATCATTGACCATACATTTGGAATATAAAAAAATACATATTTACTGTAACATTTATCATTTTTATTATTTGACGTCTCTTCAAAATAAATACTCTATCAATAAAAAGCTTATATCTCAACAATTAGATTTCTACTTATCAGCCCCTTTAAATTCTCAACAGGCCGAAAGAATCTTAATCATAATAATATTACAGGCACATAACATATATGTGTGCATGGGACTTTCAGGCTCTCAACAATGCCCTAAGGCTGAATTATAGACTCTGAACCGTAATAATAATAATAATATTATCATCATCTTTACTGCCATCCTCTACAGAGGGTTTCTATGTACTATTTGCCTCTTGGCATATGGAGATAGAGAAGCAGAAAAGGCATTTTAGGCATCCGTTTGGTAGCTGCATTTTTTCATGGAAACTGTATT
>CP045891.1:29322225-29357678 GCA_013387185.1 Caligus rogercresseyi
TACCGCGGGGAAGAGGATCAAAAGCAACACCATCAACCCAAAACTGCAACAATTCATATACGATAAGAGATCGTCTGAGTACCTGACGTCGCAACGATTTTACCTATTGTTGAGTGACATACCAAAGTTTGACAAAAAAAAATATTTATATTATTGTTTTGTTTTTTCCGTAAGTTAATTTTTTGTTCACTCTGAAATAAAGTTATACCTGTTGACAAAAAAACTGACTTACATTTGCACATATTACACATAAACAATAAACATTTTTTTATCCTAAACATTACAAACTTTAAAAAAGTAAGTTTACGCTCTATTTTATTGTGACTTTTATTTAATAAATGGAAATATGTTAAGAAAATGTACTTGATATTCACCATAAAACACTTAAATTAATTCTATACGCTCACTTTCCTTGTTATTTTTAAACATTCCTCTTTAGATGACCGTTATGAAGTGAGCAGAGCGCATTTTTTTATCTCTCTCTAATGATACTTTTGGTCTTCCTCCTCATACCTAAGCAGTTTGTTGATCTTGTCTGGTTAGGTATAATGGGTAAAATTAGTGATACGGATCGTGGGTGGAATGTTCATTATTATTATTATTATGGATATTATTTTCTATAGATTCCCTTCTATTCAAGATGCTTTTTCACACTAATGATGGTGATGTTTGGTTCTTGATTCCCTTGGTTACCTCACTGACCATTGATGAAAATATAGGCCCCATCATCTTTTTTTTTAAAAGGGAGGCAAAACGATTAAAAATGTTTTTTTTTTTCTTCTCCTTCGACAACGTCTTACAAATATCATGTTATTCGTTAAGAAGTCGCAATTCATTAAGGGTATGGTCATATTGAGATTGTTCCTTTAAGGAATTGTTATTAATTGCATTGGCCCTGGCATTTGGATGCAAATTCAATTAAGACTCCGCCATCCTCATTAGTGGTGTCTTTCAAACTGTATTTATATATATATCAATGAGGAGCCTCTAATATTATTTCTTTGCTTGGGGACAAAGAGATGTTTATCAGGTCGCAAGGGGAAATCAAAGAAAGAATAGTCGGAGGAATCTTTGGGTTTGATATGCATATATGACCAGTGTATTCTGTTTGTAAAGTTATTACATATTTTGAGAGGAGAATGTTTTGATCTCCTACCTTCATGCAGGTCCATTGGAATTAGTGGCTTACAACCCAGGGAAACTATGGCATATATTTCCCCTGTATATTGAATGTCTATGGTGCTCATTGATTCCAAAATTATAATCAAAAAAATATATATTCCAAATATTAACTAGAGGCATGTATACACTCAGAGAGTGCAAACCTCCGCCGTCACGGGGTCCTTATGAGCCTTCCGAGGCGGATTTTTCACGACTGGGGCGGCGTAGAGGGACGGGGAGGGTTTCCCTCGACGGAAACTCCGAGAGGAAGACGCTCCCGGTACCCGATTTCACAGCACAGCGATATCTATTGGCAGAGTAGGCTAACTTGAAGTATTTATTAGTATTTAGCTCATTTTGCATCTTAATTCTGCACTCAGAGATGCCAAAATTTTGTCACTTATTCCTTTTGGCATTTCCAACAACTCCACAAAGTTTCATCCGAATCCGTTTCGTACTTTTTGAGTTATCCTGCTGACAATAAACCAAAAAACTAAACCACCAAACAACTAACAAACCAACGCCAGTGAAAACAATACCTCCTTCGGCGGAGGTAACTATCATTCTTAAAGTTAAGTGATTCTTCATTTTTATTGAACTCAGGGACAAAGAAATTTGACCTCAATACACCATTTTTGAATAAATTACTTCTTCTTTCTTACTTTATATATTTTTTTAAATAACTAACATTAGTCTTCATATAAAGAGTATAACTTTAAATATGAAAATAATGGCTTTATCCATGATATAAATGTATACAAACAATTACTTGTTAAAATAAATATAAATAATGTACAAGAGCTTACTGACTGACTAGCGTTTTCTTCTCGCATATATTTCCAATGTAAATTAAACATAAGAATGCGTTTGTGAAGGACACTTCAATGTAACTTATAACTTTGATTGCTCGCAAATATTCCTTCTTTTTATTTTTGATTTTGGGCTAAAATGTGATTCCGCTATGACAATATTGGAATTACTTTCAAATTTTAGGTTTAATTTTCCAAATATTTTGTTTTCCGATTTCAAAAATAGTTCATTTATATTTAAATGATCTTCGAGGAAATTTAAAATTAAGTTGTTCATATATTGGATATTTATTTCTAGAATTTTCGATCAAAATATTAGGAGAATACTTATTCTTTCATTATTTTTTTAAACGCCCAGGAGGCAATTTAAGTAAAACAAAAACTGAACCTTTATACAAGCATCAATTTACTATTCATATATTCACCCCTCTTACATCTTTCTTTATTGATGGAGGGGGGGAAACTTTACCCCATATGATGCTTACAAGTAAATTTATATTCCAAAGTAGACCAAAATTGCTTGAAGTATCGAAACTCAAAATATAATTTCTTCATTGTTGGATAAATATATAATATATATATATAGTTCAGCCTTCGAGAAAGGAGTATGTATATAGAAAACTTTTAGAATATTCATGATTTGATTCATGAATCAATAGCAGACTCTAACATATTGCAACAATATGCGTTTTTTATTTATTTTTATTTTATATAAAAACAGGAAAATATACCTATTAGAGTCTATAGTTGAAAATACACCTGACCATCGATGTTTTTAGTGATTTTTTTTATATTGAGATTTTTATATTGATTATTTGAATAGGATATCATGTGTTTTTGCTTAACACTAGAACTACCAAGGGTCATTTTTGACATTTTTACAGATTAAACAGGGAATTCTGGGCTCAGAGATATGACCGAACTCTTATTTTCGTCTAGCTGTTTTATTTTGTACGTTTGACATACCTAGTGTCTATTGTTTGTATGTACTATTGTAATCAGCAATAAATTTCTAACTAACGTTTGACATTCTAAAATTTTACATTTGTAGCTCAATGATAACCAAGAATGTTAGTATCAAGAAACGCAGGCGTAGCCAAATGACATTGTAATAATAAACTTTTTCAATAAATGTACTAATGTGAATGCTCGGTTGGTGGAAATGTAGTAAAATTACTGACAAATTCCAAACACAAATGTCAAAATTATTTAGAATAAAATAATATATTGAATTTAATGTTATTATTTTAAATGTAATATAAACTTGTGAATAAAAACAGTTAAATTATATGGGTCATTAATGACCCTTAATGGTTTTAAGGGAGGGGGTCAACTGTTGGTAGTTATAGTGTTAACCTTACTGAGACTACTAGACGCCAATCGATACTTAACCATATGCAAATTGAATAGCTAAAAATATTTTTGTTGGTAACAATTAACCATATTAGTCCAAAAATGGGCATAAACGAAACTTTTACCTTACCCAAAAAGAAGAGAGGACTAGACTTTCAAGAGGTTATAATTAATTAATGCAATTCGATAATTATCGAATGCATATGTTTGCTCACTCTTGCATAAACTAATTTTTTTTTTGCAAGTGTGCATTCATTAAATGTTTAGAAAAAGCTGTAGTTTTTGGAAATCTTACATAAAGGGCTGGGTAGAAATAATCAATTAAAATAACGATCTCAGTGTGGTCAAATTTACATTTTACTCTGCCTTAACGCATGAAGATGACTAATAAGCAATGCAAGCTATGAAGACATTCAGAGATTGATTAATTATATAATGTATTTAATGGTTTTCATTGAGATGTATTCATGGTATAATTTTCACGACGCTGAATGATTAATGTGAAATATTTTTAGAAGGCTTTAATAAACTATTTATATTAATTTTAAATATAAATATTTGTACGTGTTGTGTCATTACAGTCAAAACATTAATTGTTTAAAAATATTACTCCAAGGAACACAAAAGAAATAACAGAGTAATCAACAGTAAAATAGACAAAATACTTAAGGATATTTTGAATTAAAAACATATTAATCAATTATTATTTAAGTTCTGGAACTGAAGAAAAAAATGTTATTTTCTTTATGAACATAATAAAAATATGTCATTCAGGAATTACTTTTTCCACTACTACGATTTGTACAGTTTTGTTATGTTATGAAATTATAGTTGTGAGTTTTTTTCTTGAATTGAAAATATGCTCAACTGTTTTAACTATTCAATGACTCAATAAAATTATCTTTTCATATAGTTTGTATATATATTTGGATCGATGGAATTGCATCCGAGTGACAATGAAGAAACATTAAAGTGTAGTATTTAGTATAGGAACCTAGATTTTTTCGATAAGGCTGATGCATATGGCCTTCTCATCTCAGTAGGTGAACCTACGTCCTAAACATTGAAAGGTTGAACACGGTTTTCTACTGAGCTAACACGGTCCCATAAACTGATTGACATAATTGAGAAGCATTTAATTATTGTATATCCATAATATGTATTCAACGAAAACAAATATTGTCTGGGTTAAATATGCTCTTAAAAATACATTTGGTGTATCAGATAATCCCACTCAACTAAATGTATATTATATAAATTGGGACATAAATGTGTTTCTACTTAATTGCATTTTATTATTATTTTTGGATTATGTAAGTCTAATTTTATTTTCATAAAACTTTATTTACATGAAGTTATTGTGTATAAAAATACATAAATATACATTGTAATCTAAAATTAAAACTTATGTAAATCTAATTTGTGATCTTTTGAGACAAAAGCAAAACTTAAAAACTTTTTTTTTGTATTATTAACAAACAGAAGAAAATGCAAGAAGAGAAAAGTACATGTTAGTTAGATGGGAAGTTATTAAACAGACATATCTTAAAAAAACTATTCGATAAAATAATGATTAGAGCCTCAGTTGAGCTGTTGAGATATAAAAATCTCGGTGCACCTTTTGAACAAATTGCCTCCTCAGTATTTTTTGCATAGACGACTAAACTCTATAATATACGTCTAAATGTGTTCGTAGGGATACATACATTTGAATATAAATAAAAAAATACATAATACAAAATATTTCATTCCTCTTAACATAGTATATGTCTTAAGATTGATCAAGAACAAATATCCCTTCTTGAAAAAATAAACTTACGCCTTATTACATAGAAGGGTTATCATGTTATTACTTTTTATCAACTATTGTGGACATTCAGTTTATTTTTAGCTTATACAACTCATCAAAAAGTTTTTTTTTTTTGTCCTTTTTTAAAGGTCTTTATTATAACTGTAAGATAAAAATATACAATAATAAATAAAAGATAGGTAAAATTGTGTACATGGTACATAAATAAACATTATAGTTTAAAATTAGATTACCTAAAAAAGACCAAACTCTATTCATAAAAAAGTGTACAAACATAACTTTAAAAAACACACACCAAGTAAATATAAAATATAATGAACACAACATGTCTTTTGATGTGGGCTCTTGGGAGTGGCCTTCCTGGAGGAGTAGTCATAATTGTCGCCTTGTGCCCCTGTGAACTTTTCTCCCTTGTTCTGCCGCTCTCGCTTGAGTGCTTACGAAGGCGATACGCTCCCGTCAAAAAGTTCCCAACTTGTATGAATAAAATTAAAAAATTAAAAGATATTCATTAATATAAATATTGTCTCCTTCAAATCAACTGTCATGCTTTAAAACAGCGCTTGGTACATTCATCAACACTTTTATATTCGATTTGCGGTATGGCTTGTTGGACCATCTGCGATTTTTTCATAATTTTCTCTCGTCTGCCAAACTGAGCAGTTTCTTCTGTCGACGAAACAAGGGAAAATCATATCAGGTGAACTGGATGGTTGTTGGATGGTTTAGTGCTGTTTTTAGCCAAATGTAACGGGTAAGGAAAACATTATGAAACGGCGTGTTATAATGATGTAAAAAATCAATGAGCGTTCTGCCACAATTATGGTCCTTTTTGGTAAATAGTTTCACACAAGCGCCTCACAACGTCCAAAAATATTCCTTGATGATAGTTAGACTTTTTGAATGGAAATTATGCTACCTAATACGATGGTAGTTCATAAACACCGTGAACATCGCTCTCCTTGCTTTTATTACTGAAAACAAACGTGGTTTCTTAGGTCTCGGCTGATTCAGTGTACGCCAATCACTCACTTAATGTTTGGACTGTGTGCCATACTCCCTGTTTCACCTTCCGTTGTGATGTTTTGACGACATCAACACGGTCTCATTTTTTAAATTAAATTAAGGTGTATAGCCACCATATAGACCAAAATACTTTGAGCGGTATCATTTGCGATACTCAACTCCTCTACAATCTCTCTGATGGTCAAAATACAGTTTGCAGTCGACAAATTTCGAATTTATCCGCGTTTTCCACATTTTTGATGTCGATGGCTGCCAGAACGTTCGGCAATGGACATGTGTCCATGCCACTCCTGAAAGTTTGTTACCTTCAAAACATTGCCATGTATTCAACATTTCCAACATGATCAGAACACGAATTTCTTTTTAATATAAAATGTATTATGTTCTATATATCAGTCGGATGCAGTTCTATCGAACCAAATATGAAAATAATGTTGCTTTTGTTTTGTACCCATTTGTTAATAAATTACAAAAATCGAAAACAAACTGAGAATTTAATGTAAACAACACGATGCAATCTTGTCAAATGGCAAATGTTGACACTGAAAATTTGATTGAATATGAATAAAAGTTGTACGAGCCTAGTAAGAAAAAACAATAGAAATACGGTGCCTTAGGTGACACACGGTTTAAAAGTTAGAAGTTTTTTGATACACGTAGTATTTAATTTTGATATTCATTTATTGTTACTGAAGAACCTTAACTTGTAACTCAATTAGTATTTACTTTCTACGTCTTTCTCCATGTCTTTTCCCCTAATACGTTAACCAAAGTATATTAAAAATAATCTACACACCATCATCCATCAAACATATATACGATATCATTTCCATTTCCAATAAGAGAGTATCGTAGATTAAATCAAGGAATCTCACTTAAAAATATATATATTTATTTATTTTATATTCCTCTCACTCTCCAAACTTTATCTTTGACCTTGACATGACTTACAAAAATACGTAAATTAATTAATATGAAACCGTGAGAATGAATACTAACAACATTAGATAAGAATCACCCTTATAACGATCTTTTAAGCACATAAATTATTTATTTGTGACATTTTTTCATTAAAATATTAAAAACCATTCAAAATCGGTAATTCATACCCGTTTAATACATTGGTAGAAGGAACGTTTACTAGTCATTTAAAAAATGTTTTGGAATGGATTGAATTTCGTGACGTGTTATAATATATTTTTACTGCAGCTGATCACTTTCGAATATAAATGAACCCCGAATAACCAGGACCTAAGCTGGTCCCTGATTTAATGGTGGTCAAATTTGTCCAATCAGAGAAGTTACATCTATATTTTTTTAAGTTATAGACTTTTGTATGGTCATTTTATGTCATAGTTTTGAGCAATTAAACTTGAATGGAGGTTGGGACCCGTGTAAATTTATTTTCTGTGGAAGTCATCAAGACGAAAACATAATAGAATTGGTTTCTGAGTTAAAATCAAATGAAATCTACGTTATATGAAAGAAATATTAATCAGTTTTGTTTAGACAGCAATAAGCTCTGACGAAAATCCAACGACGTTGGAGGTGAAGAGAGAAGTGATGTCAGATTTGATCGGCGCTCACGTGAACACAAACTCAATATTTTCAAATGACATGTATGTACTAGACTTACATAGTGAAAGAGGTCTATCCCATTTACCGAGCCAAGCATTCCCAAGCTGTTATGATTCTTGTTGTCGAAGGGAGTTCGGATGGTCCCAAATTCCGATTCCACCTAAAGATTCTCAAGAACGTTGTGAGTCATGGATTGACCAGAGCTTTTACGATTGGGCACAAATCCGAACCAGGCCACAAATCCGAACAATTGTAAGGGATACCCTGAGGTACAAAACGGCAATGTTTACATTTTATTGCCCTCACTGTACATTACATAACAATCTTGATACTACATAAGGCCATCTATTTTTATTACATTTAGTGACACAGAAATAACGTAGTACATGAACAATGCTTTTAAAAACTACGCTAAAAATTAAGGTCAAAATTGAAGATTAAATATCTCGTAACAAAATTTAGTAAAACACATAACATTTTCTGAGGTTGTATATATAGCAAATAGTTGTTTATCTTTCAAAATGGCCTCCCTCTCAGGATAACATACACCTCAAATAGGGTGGAAGGCGGCACAGACCCTGATGATGGTGGCCTTGGATGCTCGTTGACTGCATCTTTTATGACTTCAACAGTTGTTTGGCGGATTTAGCACGCCCTTCTCTCTAAATCGCCCTAAACTCCATAGTTCAAGGGGTCAGGTTTGGAGAGAAAATAGCCACATTTGACATGGTAAAAAACTATTAACTTGCTCTCAAGCAACTTTTGAGTTTTCTTGGCTTTATGGGCAAGTGTAGAGTCTTGTTACCATGCATCATTGCCATCTTGGCAGTAGAGTCCAGTCAGACATTGACAACATCCTTCATGGCCTCCAGATATTATTCTGTACCGATTGAGGCCATGAGTGAACAGTGATGGGCTGTGAACTTGCCGTCGCTGGTCACGACGCCCAGGGCTATGGCACCAGCTTGAAACTTGGGTTGAGGTGGGGGCAACTTTACTGAGCTGACAGCACCTACGAACATTAACTTAGAAATAGCATCCCCAACAGTCCGCCAAACTGTGGTTTTGACGTCCCCATGGCTTTACCCACCATTTAGAAGGACGCAGTGGTTGTCTCTTGACTGTGGCCACAATTGCTGCCTTTTGCTCCAAGTGGGCAGATCGTCCAGACCCAGACTTGCGGTTAAGATCTTCCTTGTTCTTTAAAATGGATTTACTTTGTACACAAGGGCTTTATCCACATTCTCGACCTTGCAAATGTACAGAACTATGTTCCTAGTGGCCAGGAGAGCTCCCCACACGTTCTTGTATGATTTCCATTTTGTTAATTTCTCAGTTAAAATACTATGATTTTAACTAAAAAATAGATTGGTTTCTGTAAATTCATAAGGATTTAATTTAGAGAAAAAATATATTTTTGGCCTTAATGTATTTGATGTCCATACTCAGGGGACAATAATGGTGCATCAGTACTACCAATAACTATCTATAATTGACCTATCTATCGATTGTTTGGTCAAATTATGTTGTCTCACTATTCATTTATTTAAATTAAAAATAAAAAGGCCAACCTGAAGTTTAACATCAACATAATATGTGTTATCTAAAATATGTTATCAAGTTTTTTATAAAGAAGTATAGATAAAGCCGATAAACCTAACAGTACGTTAGAAATAAGTATGTTCCTCCTTTTTTACGCACTAGACATTAGACATATATGACCACACATAAAAAATGTGGGCTTTACTTTTATGATTCAGCAAAATTTTAATACGATCGAATATGTTTAATCAGGTCGGTCTTTAGAATGCGACCTTACAAAGTCCTCCCATCAACCTATTTTAATCCATAAAGACATCATGTCAAAACAATGATCCCGGTGGCCAATATATATATATATATATATATATATATATATATTATATATATATATATATTAATATGTAGAAGCATAGTAAACATTAAATCAATAGATCCAACCTTGGATATTTTTGTTGATACTATGCAAAGTGATTTCTCAAACTAGTATTCGAACATATATCTTGTTTAATGGTATTTAATATGCCTTAAAAATAAAATTAGGATTGGACTTTAATCTAAAATAATTCACTATTCTTCATTGACTAAAAGTTTAATTTAGGTCCTTCATCACCAGCAATTATGCACTGAACTACTTGTTTTATTTCTTTGGTTAATAGACAAAACCCAACCAATTTTGCATTGTCCGTGTTTTACAACGGCAACTTTTATGTTCCCGTACTAAGATGTTTAGACAACTGGCATTATTACGATTGACATTAATTACGATATAACTAGAAAAAAAATCCTTATATAACTCAGACGAAAAAAAAACATAAATTTTCCACCACCTCAACACTGTTGTGTCGAGTTTTTTTTCATAAATTTACATAATAGTTAATTGAACATTTTATTAAAAGTATATTTTTTATGTGTTAAGTACAAGTTTTTTATGAAAAAGAATCATAAGTCAACTATTATATATTTAATTATCGATCTGAAGAATCTAAGAAATTTACATGTAAATATTTCAATAGATAGATAAATAAAAGGAGTTTATTTGAAAGATAAACAAAATATAAACTTCCCCTAAAGGGAAACTAAATTAAGTATTCTATTCATGCTGAGAATGTCTCAATCAATTACTAGTTTATGTTTTTTTCTTCTTCCAATGCAATCCTGCACTTACCACATACTACAAAATTATAAATAGAACAGGACATTGAAAAATGGTTCACGCCTTCCGCAAGATAATATTTACGAGCACATATTCATTTAAATATATAATAATAATAACACTAATAAGCGAAGCCAATTATTATTCGACCCAAAGCTACTACGACTTCTACCTCAGCTGCTTCTGGAATATTTAATCTCTCGGCCATAAACATCTTGAAGGCATTTTGATAGAGATCTCTGTATCATAAATATACATACATACATATATATATATGAGAAGGAACCCCCTATCGATTCCACAGGTAATTTTGTATTCATTAACAGTCTCATTATTTGTTTATTTATATTAATTAGATGCATAGTTTATAACTTCATCTTAACAGGTGAGGGGGGGGGGATCTCGGGGTTGAAATATGTTTTAGAAAAAAGTTTTATCTTTTTTTATACTCTTATTAATTACTTAAATATCTTGAAACGAGTCCTCCATCTTTTCGAAGCTACCACAGTAGCTTTTCTTAGAAGCAATAATGCTGCCAATAATCACTCCTTACATAGCTACGTATATGTGCAAAAAAACTGCAGACTTTTGTATCAACGGTGGTTGGGCTTTGCAATATGTTTGTGAACTTGGGATACAAGAAAAATCCTGACGAATAACATGTACACCTTCAATCTCATGTTAGTTGTTTTAAGATTATTGAGATGATTATTTGTATTATATCAAGGCCCCTGAACCCGAATATGATGTTTAAAACAGTTTATTGGTTCTCATTTTCAATATATCACCCTCCTAAGAATAGCCCTGAGCGGTAGGTTTCTCTATGGCATGCCGTATTGAAACTTGGTTTAGTGTAAAACATAGTGTCATGAAAGCTGATAAAATACCATAGTTGTGTTATTTGGGACCTGTAAAGCATGTTGCAAGTTCAGCATATTGGTCATTACATTATCGAAGATCAATGCAACATCACAAATGGTTCCGAAATAAAATTAAATATGCATCATATATATATATATATATATATATATATATATATATAAAGCTACTAGTTTCAAGTTTGTTTTTAGTTCTTTTGTCCTTTTGCTGGTGTGCAAACCTGTAAGAAAGTCGTTTAAAATGCAACACAAATGTGCAAACAAAGCAGATAACTTCTGCTACATTTGTGTTGAGGTAACTTTTTGTCACAGAAACATAAGATAATTTAGCCTCAAGATTGGGGACCAAGACAAAGCTGGGCTCCACATGTTTGTTGCGATACCTGGGCAACACATATTAGACAGTGACTGAGAAAAAAGAGCGAACCTCATCAAAGGCATGTTTAAAAGCTGTCCTGATCCACATGGGCAATGTTCTACCTTCTAACCACATTGACCATGCTTATCATATGAAGGAAGCTTTTGAAAATATTAAAAAACACTGTTGACATGCATTAAGTATGATCAACTTGAATGGCTACTTTGTGATGATCTGAAGGTGATTGCACATGTTTTGGTCTTCAAAACAATGAGAGGTTCAAGACAGTAGTTGTAGGTTGCCTCGGAAAACAATTATACGAAAAATATGAAGAACTTGTAGAGAACTTGCTCTCAGCTTATACTAAACAGGCTATATGTCCCCAAATATCCACTTTCCTACTCTTACTAGACATTTTTCCTGAAAATTTGGATCGGTAGTGATGATCATAAGGAGAGTTTCCACCAATACATTACAATGATGGAAAACAGACACCAATCCAGAAATGGAGTCCATCCATGGCTTACGGACTTTTGTTGGATGTTAAGGCGAGATGCAACATCAAATGAGTACAAAAGACATGCAAAAAGATAGATAACTAGTTCCTAGGTCTATAAATCATTAAAATGTACTCGTGTACTCTGGTAAGAATGTCTTTCAATGCCTTTTGATGTTGGAAAGCCTGTTTTTTTGTATCCATACAAATAAAGTTTATCAAAATGGGAGCCATTCATTTTTAGAAGGGATATTTGAAATCAGCATTTCTTTTTTTTGCAGGAATGAGCTAATATTCTTTGAAGCAAACAACTTTTGAAAATGTATTGTCCAGTAAGCTTCTCTAAACAAAACTCAGTAATTATGTTCTTAGATTCTATTGAATTTTCCATTTTTATTATCCTTTAAAACGGCCTTAGAGTCAAACATATTAGAGTCAAATTATGCTGAGAATCAATGAATAATAAAGCATATCAAGAATACTTATGTTATACCTTTTTGACAAGATTGATATATTATGGACTCTTATTTTAGCCCCTAACGATACTATATAAATTTCGTGTACTTCCCATGGATTTCTTAGTACCGTATTGCCCGAATATAAGACGACCCTGAATATAAGACGACCACCCCTTTTCAGGCTCATGTTTTGGGGGGGAAAAATCATACAAAAAATCAAAAGCAATGTATTTATTTGAAAAATTTTTGCCCAAGAAAACTGCAATAAGAAAGAAAATATAGCATAACAGCAACCACTAAGTACACAGATCTTCTGCATCGCTGTCACTCTCACTATCGTCGTCACTTTCTTGTTGCTGCACTAGTCCCTCCCACAGTACGTCGTCGTCAGATCCATCTAAGGCATTAGAAATGCAGCACTTCTTGAGCCCGTGAGCGATGCTCTCTGGCGAAATGGCACGCCATGCTTGGAGGATCCACTCACAAAGCAGACGCACCGCAGGCTTCTGAATTTTTCCAGTTGGTGTGAGTGCTTGGTTATCTGACGTGTATCTCTTGCGTAGATTATCTTTAAATGGTTTGTTGACAACAACGTCCAGCACCTGTAGTTGGCTGGTCATCCCTCCCGGGATGATCACAAGGTCCCCATTCATGCTCTGCACCATCTGTTTCACTGGCTCCGTCAGGTGGCCACGGAAAGCATCCAGGACAAGCATGTTGCGTTTTTTTGTCAGGGCACCAGGTCGCCTCCCCCACGCAACTTTCAGCCAGTCAACCACCAATTCCGTGTCCATCCAGCCCCTCTCCTGTGCACGCACAATAATGTCAGCTGGCATGGGCTCTTTGGGGACAGTTTTTCTCTTCAGAATCAGGTAGGGCGGGAGTTTAGTGCCGTCAGCCAGACATGTCAGCATGACAGTGACCCTGCTCTTCTCATTTCCGTCGAGCGCACAATAACTGATTTTTCACCTCGTTTTATTCGCGGTGACGGAAGATGGCATGTCAAAAAAGACCGGGTTTTGTCTGCATTGCCGATTTGGTCGAAGGGGTATTTGTGCGTCTTCCTTAGATTAATGACATGCCGCTGAAAAGTCAACAGTTTCTCCTCAAAGTCTGAGGGCAGGCGCTGGGCCAGGCATGTTCTTCGCCTCAGTGATAGTCCATTGCGTCTCATCATTCTTTTGACCCACCCGAGACTGGCTTTGAACTCGTTTGCGGGGTATTCAGCTCCTTGGCTATCTCCAAAGCTTTTAACTGAATTATCGCTTGGGTTACGGGCATTGCCTCTTGCCGTTTTTCCGTCACATATTGAAAGACTCGGCTGTCAATCTCTTGAAAGCAGCCGCGTTGAGGTCCTCGGAAAGATTTTCTTTGGCTATTAGCATTCTTAATGCGCTCTTTTTGTGCTCGCCACCGCCGTACATTGCACTCGGTGACTCCATATTTTGTGGCTGCTCGACAATTATTTGATGACTCTGCCTCGTTCACCACTAAGATTTTAAAATTGGCATCATAACTCTGTCGAAGCCTTTGGTTAATTTGTCCAGATTTCGAACCACTTTGTTCAAGACAGTCTCTTGTCTTCTCCATTTTTTATTTTTGTTGTGGTATTGTTGTAAGGAAGGTGGCTGATTCATAGTTTGTTGTTATTTAAGTCCAAACAATCGTTGTGAAATAATACGGACAAAACGATCACTAGACCTCTCCATTATTGATTGTTTTGGTGTTGTGAAGGATAGGCCTAATGACCGCATTCAGGTTAACTTAAAAAAATGAAATTATGTTTTTGTCTAGTCCGCGAAAATAAGACCCCCCTTTTTAAAGTACTATTTTTAGAACAAAACCCCCGTCTTATATTCGGGTCAATACTACTCTAACTTATTAATTTATATTAAAGAAACACCCTTTTGTCTTATATATGGAACTTTACATATTTATAAACACCTCTCTTTGATTAAAACACTATCAACAAAACATACACTCTACTTTCATACAAGACATTTAAATTAAATATTAAGCCCTCACACACGACTTTCCCTCTATGATTGTTTGTAATCTCATAGAAATACATACAAATGTATACCTACATTCTATTGAGAAAAGAAGAAAATCCGAAGAAAACTGAACTAATCCCTAGAGTTTACACTCTAGGACAAGGGATTAGGGCAATGAAGATTTTTATAAAAAATAATTATATTGCTTAAAGGACGGTGTCTCTATCATTGTTCTGGTAAGCATTTCTTATTTTTGTAAAATATATAGCAATTCTTTAATAGCCAAAACTCTTACACACACACACACATACATATATATATTAGAGTTGTTTAAAGTTTGGTAATTCTCCTTTTTTATAATTAAAGTATTTATAAATCTACGAACTTCCATAAAATTTAAAGCATATTTTGTCTGTCTCCTTTCATTTAAGGAAACGCAAAAAAATTCTGCTACTTCTAATAATTTGAATGGCCAAATCGAATGATTAATAAACTTAATAGATATTTAAATACAAATTCACTCAATAAACAAGATGAAACTAAAAAATGAATAGAAAAAAGCTCCCACTTTTTCGGTGACTCCAAGAAAACGTGTTAAAAACATTTTACAATATGCTTCAAGTTGGTATACAACTCCATCGCTCAAAGTCCCAATGCCTGGTCGCTAGTTATGGTACAACTTTGAATTGTTTATTGTTTAAATAACGCAAATCTTTAAAAAAATCCTTATATACTATGCATTGTTATATTTTGTAAATTGAGAAAAATGTTATTCAATATGTTCATTGATGTAATGTTTCACCATCAGATGAAGTTCTCATCTTTGATATTTATTAATATATTTCTTGTACCTGGTCGATAATGTAAAACGCTAATACTTAAATTTTTGGTTCTTCTGATATGCAGGTAATTAAATAAATGAAAATTACTTTTTGACTTTGCTTTTTTACCCCATTTAAAGCATTTTGACAATTTCATTATATGTTCCGAAATCATATATATTCATGAACTCAGAGAAATCCTTTCTCTATATTAATAAAATGTCACAGCTGGATATATAAAAAATATAATTTAATTTCTTTGGAAAAACGTCGTCATATAAATATTTACGAGACAAGTTGAGTCTTGGAACACGTTGTGGTTTTTATTTGTCTTTTTAATTCATTAATGTTTGTTCAGCATTATGTATTTAAAATAATAATAATAATAAATTTGAAAGTTTTCTTCTTTTATTTTTATTCTTAATGCTGCTGTGTTTGGAAATGCTTCTAACCAGAGAAAATTAAAATTCTAAGCTTCTCATTCTTCTGGGTCACCCCCTCCCCCCCCCCCCCTTTACAAGGAGGGAGGGAATTAAGTTTGTATGTTTTCTGAAGGGAGGACGTAAATACATGCATATAAGAGACTCAAAAGATACTGATATCAACATATCGACTTTCTCTCTTGTGATTCCCTAATATATTAAGCAAACCTTCATTTTATTAGTCAATATTTATTTCCTTGATTATTTTGTCAAAAAAATGGTCCATCAATAAAAGATTAAGATGTGATTAGGAATTGGGAGACCTTCATGGACCTCTGATAGATTGTTTGCGTAAAAATATAAAAAAGCTGATGAGGATCTACTTGCCACCTATTTCATCACATTTGAGAGGTCATATATTTGGAATATTTGTTTATTATTATGTTGTTAAGGGAGGAAGTGTTTTGTTTTTCTTCATAATTATTTTTGAGATTTTTTTACTTCTATCTTTTGTATGAGGACAGTCGTGTAGAGTAGTTGACTACCATTTGTGTTATCTTTGAAGCTCTTCAGAGGCTTTTATATTTGCTGTATCAAATAAATAAAAATATGGATGTATAACGGATTTCTGGATGAAAAAATGAAATTTAATGATGAAAAAATATATAGTTTGTAAGTTGAAAATTTGTATCCCTGAAAACATTGTAGAATATTTGTTATGATAAACGTATACAAAAGTACTGACTTATGATAAGCTTAATTAACAATGTTACGAAGTTCCATTTATCATAACTCTCTCTCCATTTATATTTTCATTGCAGAATGTATCCAATAGGAACTTGGAATCCTCCAACCAGGAATGAAAATCGCCTCGTGTGAAATAACAAACAAGTCAACATCTTTGCCATTATTGAGTGGTATCCAAATGGGACCCATAAAGTCTATTGAACATATATTTCATTTCTAGCATCTCAAAAAACATTGAAGAGAAGAGCGTAAAATCTTTAAAAGATGATTTTTTTTCGTTGTACATAAAATATAACAAACTATTGCATAACAAAATATTTTCCTTTTATCAGGATATAGTTATTTAATTATTCATTACTCTAAACTTCTTTTAAGCAAAATATCAATGCATTGCCAAAAGCAAAAATATCTTTAATAAGTGTTTTGTAATTTTAAATAGCAATAAACAGGTGTCTTCATGGACAGTGAAGGTTTTCTTTATGATACAAATATGTATGTTACAACTTCTGTTTGTTTTTACCTCTACAATAGGATCCACTGACTATCTTCCCACATTCAATTTAATTTAAGTTCAATCTAAAGGCTAATAATAATATTGATATTTAAACCAATATTGAAAATATATTCATGTTTGGTCATGACGAAAAAAAATATATATAAACTTTTGTATTGCTGCTTTATATTATTCCTGAGAAAAAATAGTCAGGCACTTATACTTGCAGCAATAAAGAATGATTAAATGAAAGTGAAATAATTGTATTTAGAGTATTCAAACTGAATACAAATAGAAAGAAGACAAAAAACAGTGTGGAGATTCCTCACTACATCAATTACTGTTTGTTCAGAACTTTGTTGGTTTGGGAAAATATTTGTATACATTCTTAATTTCCATTATTTATTTTATGGAACATACACAAAAAATATATGCGGTTAAATAAAATTTGCAGTTGCTCATAAATATGCATAAAACGGAGTTTGTCACACATTGAAAAAAATATATAATTTAACATATTTTAATTCACATAAATAAATCACAAATGGTGCTGGACTCGACTAATTTATAATTATATAGTTCCTGAACTACTACTTCATATGTTTATTTTATCAAAGCGAAAGATTTCTTCAATCGAGATCTTTTCAGTCTCTAAAATTACCTCTAACTTTAATAAGACAGCATTAGCAATTCAAAAGAGATTGTTACCTTTAGCATATAATAATTACGTTAAAGTCTTCAAAGGCTAAAATCGAATTTCCTGAGGCTTTTGTTAAACTTGTATTCCCAAGATCAAAGACATATTGTCTTCTTCCACTATCAAAAGATAAATTAAAAGCTATTACTGGTTAACTGTTTGTGAAACTGTGTTTGGTTTTCCATCGTTCGTTCAATATGATATATGAACTTGGAGATATCTCATTAAAGTCATTAATTTTAACTTTTTCATACTAAATACATTTTAAAATTATTAACATTTATATCATGTATATATTGAAATAAGTATTTTTATATCTTTTAATAAATATATATTTATTTTCTTGATTCGCCTACCAATCAGTATGCCCTCATAATAGTCCATATTTAGCATTTTTCGATTAATATATGCTACTTCTTGATGGCTGTCCCTTTTAACTCATATAGGCTTTTGTACTGCCCTTACATTTGAATGACATTCCATCATAAAGGTATACATATATTTAGAATCCCCGAATCATGAAGAGATGCTACTTTAAAAAGTAACTTCTCCGATACACCATTTCCAGAAGGATTCACAAATAATTCTAACATAATTCATGTTGACTTATATATATATATATAAATATTATCACATATATTATGTAAAAGTTAAAAAAATCTGGTTTACAATATCACCTGTAAGCCGTAGACATAAGAAGTTTTATATGGTCCAGAACAGGCCCTAGGAATTTTATATTATCATATAAACAGCCAAAGCAGCGAACATAACTTCTTGGAATCCCTCAGGACATATTAGTTGGTATTGCGTAAGTCTATTTGCTATCGGGCCTTCATATTCTAGAGTGACAAGTCCAAAGCTTTGGTGACCCTCTTTTACTGGCTCTTGATACTCCGATACAAACAAGTGTCTTGATCTGATTTTTTCTGATTGTTTTTAACCTTTTAAATTAAGAGCATTAAGTTTTTCAAATTAGAAGTGCATTTGTAGTTTAAAACATCTAAAACAGCGACTAACGTCTTTCGACGAAAATCGATTTACAATTTATTGCAGCAATATTTAATCCAAGAAAATACTTAGATGATGTTGCTATTTTATGACATTATTAACCTTTTATTTGATATATATATATATATATATTTGTCTGTTTATGTGTATGATTTGCAAATAACAACATTGCTTCTTTATCAGCTCCTCAAATAATGTAAGTTCAATTAGGAAATTAACCAAATTGAAAAAGAACCAAAAATATCAACTAAATATTATTAGAACCTATGTCTATCGACATACTCCTGCATCTAGTGTCAAGAACACAAATATCCATTTTCCGTCAAAACAAAGCAGTACAAGCATTCTGCAACTACGAAATATAAGTACATACATTTAAGTGAACATGAAAATAGTATCACCACTCCCTTTCTTTCCATATTTGGACAAGGGAAGCAGCAGCAACAGCACCACCACAAAGAGTCACGGCATTTGGACAACATATCATCATGTTCCTACTTACTTACTTATATAGGATCACATGTAAAATATCAAAGGCAACGAAATTGAATTAGAAGATTATACAAAAAGGACTACTACTACTACTACATATATTTAAAGAACTAGGGAAGGGTGAATTGAAGGGTTGTTTACGACCCCCTAACGGTTATAGTTTTTCTTCTTACCTTCCTTAGTTGTCTTGAACCCCTTAAGTAAATGATTAAAGGACGAAATTGAATATCCATTATTATTTATTATTATTGTTAATACATTCCTCTTTTATACCTCGATATTCTCTAATATAATTTAATAATGTTAATATATCCATTACCAATGTATGTACAACTTGCATATGTGACCTGTGAGCCAGAAAATGAAATTCTATCTTTTTGGTAAAATGGGGGTAATATTAAACTAACTATACTTTTATTATGAAAAAGTATTTTATTCAGTTGAATTTGTGAAGAAGATATGAATGAGCATTATAACATTGAATAACTCAAAGTAATCCAGGACCTTTTCAATTAGATTAATCAACATAGACCTTTGACCCAAAATTTTGTGTGTGTGTTTACAAAAAAATTATTCAAAAATTAGCAAGAAACGTTGTATAATGTAAAATGTGATAACAATCTTTTGGTTATTAAAAAAAGATTTATTCAGATTGAGGGAATATAATAATTTCTTTTATTTGACGCTAGAACTAAAAGGAAACGTATTCACTAATAGAAAGGTGATGGTGTATCGCTTCCTACTTTTGCTAATGATGTGTTTTTGTGGTGCAAAAAGCTGGGTTATGAAGTTGAATAATTTATTTATATACGCAATTGTTAAGGTTATTTATGCATGCTTCTAGCTTTTGACTTGTATAATATATATATATATAAGAACTGAAAATTGAAAAATAAAAAGTGTTTTGTAGGTTTTAATAACATTTTATTCCTTTATTAAGGCTGTATATATCTTTTTATACAAGTTTTCACTTTTTTTTGTTAAGACAATATTTACAAAGGCATAACTTTGTCCATTATTAGTTATACATAGAAAAGAAAGAGAGAGTTCTTGAAGAAACATTTGAATATTTTTTTTAATGTATTACCTGAATCTACTACTGCACTTCCCTCATATATACAAATAGAAAACCGCAGAATGAATTTGTATGGAGATCAACATTCCTCTCGTAATAGAGCAAAAAAGACTCTCAAGTATTTTTATCTATTTTTAAACCACATATATAATTTGTTAAAAAGGAAGATATTGTAATAAATGTTTCCGTGGATTAACTTTTATGAAGAATAGAGATTAAGGAAATATTTGCTCTAACGTTCTGTCAATCTATGTTTAAGAGACAAAGGTAAAATGTCGTTTTGTATGAAGAATAAATGTCATTAAGTCCAAGACGTTCATATATTTAGAAAACGATCCTTGAAATCTAGTAAACTAATTCACTATCATAGAAGTAGGGCTCTTTGAAAAAAATATTGTATTTTATTTTACGACTCCGATTTTGGCTAATATTATATGTTTAGACTCGACAATAGTGCATATCAACACATATACTATAGACCGAGCTTCAGTTTCCTTAAAAACAGTTTTTTTAATATGTATATATTGCTCTCTGCACATACAATTTTTCTTGATGTTTTGAGCTCCACAATATGAACTCTTCGAATTCGAGTCATTTTGTTACTTTAAAATTAAATAGTTGTATAAATCATCCACTAAAATAACTTTTATTATTTTTTATTAATTTCGCAAAAGAAAAGTTTCCGATTCATTAGTTTTCTTGACCACCAAAAACAAATGCAACTGTATTTTATCCAATGCATTACTGATCATGTCCATGCTCAATTATTATTTAAATCTTTATAATAAAGCATTCATGCAGAAAGGTAGAAAGGATTTATTAAGCCCAAAACTACGGTCAGGCATAACTTTGCAGCATTATATTTTCATTTTTTTTTTCAATTACTCAGAAACCTTTTTATACATTTAATAAAAGCAAGACATTCATAAAAAACTTTTTTAAACGTTTTTTTCTTTTCTTTTTGGTCCCTTCCTTGCTTAAAGTTAAGAATAAATTATCATTATTATAATGATAGTTGGACTTAGTTTTCAATTTAAGTTATATTATAGAGGGAAAGAATAGAATTTAAATCCTTTTAGTCCATTTGAAGGAATAATAATAGTCGTGCTACTAAATATATTAGATGTATATATATATATATATATATATTTCTGGCTATAAGTTTTTCATTGCGTTGAATATGTAGGTCAATTCCTCGATTTACTTCGTAGTTTAATGGGCAATGAGAATATATATAAAATACGAAGAAGGAAAATAAATGCTATTTAGAAATAGTGGATAATATTTAGAGACTTTAACTTTCTTATTTGTAAATATCACCTACCATGGCTATTTACAGCAATTAACAATGTTTTAAAAAAGAACACACTTTATTATTGACTTCTTGTGTTTCTTCGAATTATTGATTAAGAGAAAAAAAATATAATTGAAGTCGAGAAAATCTTAATACAAAAATATTTTATATAATCCAGTTACAAATTGATATCCTTTTTTGAGACTTATTTATGATTTAAACAATTGTTATTACGATGTAAAAGATAAAATGTCTCTTATTGAAGACTGTGGATTATTTGTTTTTATCTGTACTTTAAACCACAGTGATAAATTATATTTATTCATAACGAATGAAAAGTGATCCATTTTCGATGATTAGTTTTTCATAGATTTACATCATATAATTAAGAGTCTTAATGTACTTGGATGGATTAATTTACTCAAAAATACAGCTTATTCAATTTTACCCGTTTATTCCAGGAATGTTTACAAATAATGTTCAGGAAATCAGGGAACGGTTAAATATTCTTCTGCGTTTTAAATGGAGTATTCAGTTTGTGTCTAACTTGAAAGTTAATGAAATTGTTTCATTTCGGTTTAAAACCATATTATTATTGTAAAATTTCTATTTTAATAAATTAAATATATTTAAAACCGATCATCCTACTTACGTAAAAAAGACAGGATCATTATTATATATAGTGTCGAAAGCCGGGGAAAATGATTAAATAATCTACACTATCAAATGCAATGATTAGCTAAAGTATTTTTACAATCAATAGTTAATAATTGAGATCAATCATTTGTCCTTTTTATGTATTTTTTACGTTCTTCTTACTGAGTTATTTCTTGTGATATTGTGTTTATATAGACTTTAAAGGTAAATAAAGTCATGTTGTACTAAGGTACAAAAAAATTAATAGTTGATTGCATTTTATCGAGTACGATGATTTATTTGACGGGCCTGAGCGGTGTAAACATCATTAATATCGTAAATAGATGATTTGATCTATCTTGAATATCACCCTTTGCTTATATATGTATTTAATCTTTAATTGCTTCAATTTTAAGACGGAAGAAAAGAGAACTTTCTTGAGCAAAGCGGATCATCATACATTCTCTGATAAATTATATATTGAAATATGTTTGTCGGCTTCAAGACCTTACAATGTTAATAGGTTACATATTTATTTCATTTGAGAGTATTTCTATAATAACAGTTATATAGTTTGTAATTAGATCTTTTGTGTGCTTTCCTTTCACTTCAACCTAAAAAATAATATAATTTCTTTCCTTGCCTACAATTCTTTCTTGGGATCTGTTTGTGAGGAAGAACCTTGATATGATCTTCTATGTATAACCGGGGCCTTTTGACTCTTTACGACAGAGCAATTAAAAAGGCATGTCTAATAGCATTTTTCCCCTCATAAAACCTTATTGCCACTGATTGGATCTCTTATTTTTACGGCCGGGGAAGAATTGGTTTCAGAAGACTTCTTCATAAATCATTCAAACAGCCTTCAAAAGAAGAACTTTCCTGTAGGTGTACCCTCGGGACAAATCATGCTTCAATTTATGTCTTACCACCAATGGCAATATTAATTATAATAATAATAAATGTATGTTTACTATTGTTATAATGAATTGCAGGTAAGAGAAAATGTTGGTGAAATGCATTTCAACCTTTAAAAAAATTCCATCGGCCATGGATGTTTACGATCTTCTCGTTTATTTTGAATGAATTGACGCAAATAACTTCATCTTTCTATTACGTTGTTTTCATCTTGTGTTTTTTGTCTTCTCATAAAGATTAGTATTGAGGGATCCACACCCACTTTTATTAGGTAGGGGCGGGTAGAATTTGCAGGTCAGGAAGAATAATGCCGACAATATTTTTAGAAATCATTGCAGCATTTGACCTGAGAATTTTCCATCTTTATTCTGCATGTGTAAATATAAATTGTATAATGGTAATAAATGGTATTGAACCAATAATAATTTATTATTCATCATATGAAGTATTAATACATATTCTTCAACGAAATTGATAACAAATTGTCTAAAATTAACGGGGAGGGGTGTTTTAGTTGATCGAAAACTATCGGATTTATTATCTCTTTAATATGGTTTGTGTAGATAAAACCGAAAAATTTCCATCTAAAAAAGCGGTATTGAAGAAAATATTTATCAAATAGAAAAATGTCAATGATTCGTTATAAAAAGTATTAGAATGGTGGAATTTTACGTAACAAATATTCTCTGTCACAACAACCAGAGATTGGTTCATTTTAATTTACTGAATTGTATTGAATGCCTTTGACTAATGTTCCTAATCATAAGATGTAATTGATGTAATGACACTTATCAAATAAACTCTTTTGCCTCAAAAATCGGTATGATATTATGAAACAGTCATACCAATAATAAAAGTCATCTCTTTCATTTGATCATTATCTTTTAATTGATATATATCTATCTCCTGCAAGCCTCAAATTTTTTATTCCATTGCATTATATTCTGGACACCATAAAGTTGTTTATTTTTAAGTGTAAAACGTTTCATGGTTTAGTATACATTTTGAAAAAAATGTAAAATACTAATAGTTTAATATTACTTCTCTGGTTGATCATATTGTTAATAACACGACGTTTTAATGTATTTTTATGAATATTATAAGATATAATCTAATGTGAATAAAGTTTTACCTTGGTAAAAAAAAAAGTTTCTTTTAATAGTTTATATAACAATTGTTCTGCTTGGAACTTAGATAAATATTTTCCTTCATCTTCGCTACGTCGTGAAAAATACAGAGGCGTATCCATGCTCGAAACTCCATATATCGAACTTAGGACTTTATCAATGAGGTTGACCAAAATATACCTTCCCCTCTCGAAATTCGAACCTGCACCCCCAACAGTGAGAGTTGAACACGCCTTAACGCACTGAGCTATCGCATCCCTATAGTAATACTAAAATGTGTTATATATTTGATAATTTGAGATTTGAAGTATAGAAATAATTTAAAATTAAAATGATGAATATTAAAAAGAATGCAATTATATTCATTCGAAAAATTGTATGTAGGCTATTATATTTTTTATGGAATGGGCATCCAAGCAGTGATATTTATAATTCAATACTACCACTCATGTTTCCATGTATTGTTTTCTTTTTATGATTAATAATTCTGCTAAAGTATCTAGATATTAAAGTAGATAACAGAACTTACTATTACAAGAACAAAAATAATCCGGAACCTGTCTTACTTTGAGTCACTCATATATATTTTTCATAACATTCCAATGATGTAAACAACGCAACGTGACCAGCACTTCAAAATTATCCCTAATTCACAAATTTGAAGATATATTTTTCAACATTACCATAAACATGAATGGAATATATCTCTAACCTGTTTAATCTTCAAGAGCCCTACCTTTTTACTTCTTCTTCTTCGTCTTCATGAGCTCTGTCACAATTTGAATCAATGAGATTTTCAAATGGATGAGACCCATGACAAATGACTGATGTTTTGCTCCTTATTCTCACGAACTTGGCCTAGAACCCTGGCATGCTGAAGAGAGTTTGTTTTGATTTCATTCATATTTAGATGGATATTATATTTACAAAAACAAGGTGCGTTTCGAAAACTGTGAGACTCGTAATGAAGCTCTGATATGGCAAATCATAAAAAGAAGTATTTTTAATATTACAATAATATTCTTATAGATAAAACAATGACTTTACTCATTTTTAAATGATTTTAAAAGATTTTTATATTAATATATTTAAAAATAGCCTTGTGCAACACATATCATAAATTCACCATAACAGACTTGTTGACGTTCGCGAAAAAGTGTCGTTCGTCGTTCGTTTGTCGTTCACCAAAAGTTATCGTTCGTCGTTCATTGTTATTTTTAAATTGAATCATTCGTCGTTCATCGTTCGTTTGTCGTTCATCATTTTGAAAAAATGAAGACATTTAAAAAAAATTCTCGCCATTCTGAAAAAAAGTGATGACGTTTTTTTAGTAAGAAATTTTTCCCAATCTTTGTCTTTTTTTTTGGGCGCCAAAACGAACGACGAACGATAAGAATTTTCCATGTCATTCATCATTCGCGAACGACAACTAATGAATGATAGATCAAAAAATATGAACCATAACTACCTATATTCTTTTGCCCAATGTCAACTTGATTTTTACAAATAACAGCTGCACAGTTAATATATCAAAATTCATTATTTAATGTAATTCTCTCAAAGTGTTGATCTAAAAAGGAGTTGATGTGATTTTTAAAATTTATATAGGGAGGGTCATTTGAAAAAACATCTGAATTGCGTTGTCGAAATAGTATTTTTAAATTTCATTGGATCCATTAAACCCCAACTTGCAAATACAAGACTAAAATAACGTCATCAGTTGCAATGATTAATGAAACCTATTATAAGTTAAAAACCGGAATAACTATTGGTTGGCTTATATATGTAACCAAATGTGTTAAACGAACGTTGACTTCGCTTCTGCATTGTAGAACTCAAACTTGATGTGCATTTCGGCCAACAATCCGGTATTGCTTCAATGCTGTTTAATAAGAAATTAATTATCTTCTTCGAAATGAAGAGATATATGTAAATGAATTTAGTTTGAACTGAATATAAAAAAATGATTTTAATATATCATATGTCGATCCCATACTTTTCTAACTTGACACCTAATATTTTTTCTTTTTCTTAGAATGATTTGCTGGCAGCCACCTCACTGGCAGAATTGGCGATACGAAATAAAAAGGGGTATATGGTAGTGTTGTCCATCGGGCGCGCAAGTCGGTCGCATATCAAACTAATCGGCTCTGTCTCGGGCCGGGCTCGGGCTCAATTATTAGTCTTTCGGGCGGGCTCGGGCTCAAAATTGCGCCCGATGGACAACACTAGTATATGGGGCAATACTTCCTAAAGATATATTCTTGTCAGTTGAATGATTATGTGAGGGGGATATGTTTAATGTATGGATTTTTGCTTCCTGAACTCTATCCAGAGTTTTTTATGCTTTGAGCCTATTTCCTCCTTCTGTACTTAAGATAAGTAGAAAGAAAAAGAAGGAATAAAGAAACAAACAAGATGAGTTTGTAAAGTAGTATTCCAACTGCATGGAATAAATATATGTAGTTCTAGAAAGAATGGGGGATGATAAACTGTTAGGAATAGGTAATCCAATAACAATAATACTTGTTTTTCTTTCGACAAGAATAATAATAATAGTTCCATACTCATATATATAAACGATGTTTTGACGATATATACAAACGCTTATAAGTACACATAAGTATGTGTGTTGATGTAAAACATAAATAAACTTTGGCATTGTCTTCATTTCTCGAATTATGCGTATAAAAAAAGTGCGTATTTAATGGAATGGTATTTAAACTGAAGGCAGCATTTTTTAAGATTTTTACGATTATTGATTATAATCAATAATCATAAAATCTTAAAAAATGGAGACAAATGAAGGTTATTTACCAAAAAAAATACAATTTTATTTGAAGTAATTAAAATTGCTCAAAAATCAAAAAAGCAATTTTGAAATAATGTAACAATGTAAAAAAAAATTAATCGGTAATATCGAAAAACGTTTTATATGTATTAGTACTTTTGAATATGACTAATGTTCAGCAATATTTCCAATTAAGTCGGCATCGGGTATGGATTGTATTTCGTTGGTGATAAAACAGATTTTCGTTACCACGGCGTCAAATTTGGTGACCGTAGAAGGCGAGACAATGTTTTCTTCACTTCAGCTTAATGGATGTGATTTTTTATTTATGATTTTTTAGAATATGGTTGCATTTTCATAAATACCAAATAAGCCATTATTGAATATAAATATATACTTCAAACGGATGTTACTTTTGTTTTTCGTTGATGAAAATTTATTTTTTAAAAGTAAAATGTATGGTATATATACACACACATATATATATATTATATATATATATATACTATATAGATATATATATATATATAGAGTATATATATATATATATATATAATATATTATACTAGATATAAATATGATACACATAGGTATTATCTCATACTAATAAAAAGAATTCCGTTCGTTCGTTTCCCTGTTCTTCCCGAACGGTTCATTAAATCTTGAATAAATTTTCATTGAATAGTTATGAGAACTCAGGGAGTGTTTTAGTGGGGTTGCCAACTCCTGGAAAATTAGTCATCGCCACGATTATTTTATTCGCCAAAAAGTTTTTGTGGATTTTTTAAAAATGCTGCCAAGTTTAGATTTTGACCATATTTCTGTGGATAAGACTTAGGTACTAAAACGTGTTTTTGTTTTACTGAGTATTTACCGGAAAATTCGTTTTTCCATATAATATATTAAAAATTAGTTTTTTTTGTCCCTGTTGTTTCCCACAAATTTAAGTTTTTTGGAAAATAACAATTTTTTAAATACATTATTCAAATTTTAATAATGGCTAGAGAGAGTGATGTCAATCACTCTTGTTTTCTTGATTAAGATATGAAGTTGCACTCCTCCCATTTTAAGTTTACTGTCTTCCTTAACTGTTTTCCTCCTCCTTCAACGGAGACCTCAATACCTTATTGATTTCATACCCATCAATTTAAAGAATACAAAACGGAAAAAATGGCAATTACCGAAGAATACCACTGACGCATTTTTGAAGGAACGATTTGAAAACTAAATATGAAAAATCACATGCGATGACATCACTAAAATTATTTGCGTGATTTTTTCCATTCCAGACTATTGTCAAGTTGGAAAATCCCGGGCAGCGCCAGATAACATTCGCTAGTATACTAATAAAAAAAGAATTCCGTTCGTATTGTTCGTTCGTTTTCCCTGTTCTCCTAAACGGTTCGTTAGATCTTTACAAAAGTTTTCAGTGAATAGTTTGAGTGCTCAGGGAGTGTTTTAGTGGGGTCGTAAACCCAAAATCATCGTCGGTCCATGTTTACTTACAACATCGCGCTTATCAAATTTTTAAGAATACCTAGAGATGCAGATGATGACAATACATCAACTTTTCTTGATAAATATATGTAGTCGTACTCTCTTCTTAAGTTTTTGCTGTTTTTCCCCAACCATCAACAATACTCTGATATTCAGCGCTACCATACATATACAACACTCTTTGCCTGTGAAATGGTTCAACAATTACTTCTCTTTATGAAGTTTAAATATCCGTCTAAACTTAGGAATCATTTGTGGAAAAATGGCAATGAAGACCTAATGATAACTTTTTAACAAACTGATTTTAAAATGAAAGTCACATGTGATGACATCGCAGACATTATTCGTGTGATGTCCTCTTTTTACGATGTTTAATACTTAGCCGTAAGGAATACAAAACGGAAAAAATGGCAATGAATACCCCATGACGACTGTTGAAGGAACTGATTTAATATGAAAAGTCACTTGCAATGACATCTCTAAAATTATTCGTGTGATTTCTTCTTTTTATGATGTTTAAATACCCCGCCTTCAGAATGCAAAATGGAAAAAAGGCAATGAAAACCCAATACATTTTTTAAGGAACTGATTTTTAATATGAAAAACTCACATGTGATGACATCACTGAAATTATTTGTGCGATTTTTTTTTCATACCAGACTATTGTCAAGTTAGAAAATCTCGGGTAGCGCCGGGTAACATTCACTAGTATATATATATATATATATATATATATATATATAATATATATATATATATAATATATATATATATAATTGGAATAGACCTGTAGCCAAAGAGAGAGAGAGTATTCATCCCTAAGCAGTAAGAATGTACCCACATATACATATTGACTGAATCACTTTTGTCTGGTCTTCATTTTTCAAATTGATGCATTTTGTTTCACTATTCCAATTATATTTTTTGTTTATAATTGGTGAGAAGTATTAAATAACTTGAATATTCCATCTATATTCTCAGAGAGACTTAATTATTGATGAATGAAATGATCACGAGAAATAATTTGAAGGATGCATCTGATTTAATAGTTTCATTTATATATAGATGAATGGAGTATATATATTTTTAATACATACTTAACATGCAAGGAATAGAGGCGGTTGATCTCAAGAGAAATGAACGAGTTATTTATGTCTACCATTCGAATGATCAATTATAATTCAAAAAGCTTTTTTATAATAAAATGAGTGCAACTGAACTAAATAGACATAAACATGGTTTTGTATCCTAGGTTCTTCAATTGATAAGAACATCCATAAAACGATTATTATATATATAATGCATTCCACTCAATCGAACCAATAGACTAACAACACGTTTAATATTAACAATCCTTGTCACCTTTAGGTCCCAGTCAAGATTATTTATGGGGAGCCAAAAAATTATTTAAGAAAAAATAAAGGCACCAAATCGATGATGTATCAGAGCAATAAGTGATTCGTCTCAAGCAGGCAAATCAATACACATTCAAAATCTAGTGGAGGGGAAGCGGGGACATTCAATTAGGGATCACGACTTTTAAAATATTGAGAATCACTCCTTTAAAGAATGAAAAGTGCGAGATAAAAGCATTATATTAAGTTATTCTACAGGGGTAATCTCATTTAAAAGTTGTTAATGCAAAGATAATTACTAATTGCATTGGTAGAGTTTCTAACTCAAAATAAAGATAGTGGCTTTTTTGGTTTTCTTTTCTAATGTCTACAGAAAATGGCTGATGGGATTCATAAAAGATTAAGTAGAGTGTGTGAGTGCGTTCACTTTATGAGGCATGTAATGTGAGTCCCTCAACAAGATGGAAAGACTCTTTGGATCAAAATGAATCCAATTAGCCATCAGGTTAACCCTTTTTGTGTCTAAGTCAATAAGCGGTTAAGGATGTGTATCTAGCTCCAAGGATTAAGAAAGATGATCATCCCCACTGACAATTCCAGGCTTTTAAATACGCCTGGCTTAATCCAAAAAATGAAATCTAATAAGGATTTCCTTCATATCAAAAATTATGTTGAAGAGAAATGGATCCTTAACTTTCGCTTTTTATAAAATGAAATGATGATCATCTCTCAAGTTGCAATAAACTTAAAAGGATTATTTTGCAAGAATTGTTTATTAGATGAATGACATCTTGTCTCTTTGTATCTAAAATTATAGTGCCTTACTGTTAGATACGGTTTGTTTATAGATCATTAAATATCTCAAAGTAAATATTATGCAGATACTAAAAGTAGTATCTATATTTACTTTCTTTTGAACAAAAAAGACATGGGTTCAAAACGGTAATTTGTTCATATTTGTATAAGTATTATGGAAAAACCCCAATTGATAATCAATTGCTGCGTAAAAAAATGCTTAGTAGCGAGTAAAGCGAAGCTTCTATCCCACATCCGGCTTATTGAGCTAAAAACATATTGGAACCATAAGTGGATAAGGGTCTCGACATACACGTAGTCCAAAATTAATTAATTTATATATTATTTTGCTGAATTTAATTTAATTTTGTGCTTACTTCAAAGCAATAAAATAACACTAAATGTTATATTGAGATATCGTAATATTCAATTTTATTTAATTTATTTAAAAACTTTAGAGCCTAAATATTTCAAATCTATCTTAGAATATTCACTAAGTTAAAAATCTCAAAAAAAATATCTTATAGTTTGCACATTTTTAAAGTTAAAAAAAAACGAGAGTCGGAAATGAGAGCGCCGAGTTTATAATTTTCTTGGTCAATCGACATCAGAAAAGAACTTAGAGAGCTATTTTTTTTCTATTTGTTTCAATGGATTTGAATCCGACAGGATATAAATAAGCATTATAGCGTTAAAACAAGTGTATCGTATCTAGGATCTTATCAATGAGGTTGACCAAAACTGATCTTCGGGAGTCGAATCTGTGCCCTCAACATTACGAGTTGTTTAACCCCTAGCACACTGCACTATCGGGCAAAATCCAAAAACACTTAGTTCCTTATTTGATTTAATCAGGTTTTTGTAATTCAACATCTTGTATGTCAGTTTAATCAAAGAGACTAGTAGTGCAATATCAACATATATTATGGTCAGTTAGATAGATGATAGTTTAAAAAACATATTTTCAGTGCATCTTATTGAAATAATTCACTGATAATAGTTGTAACTTTCAATATTTAGAACATAGTTGTTTATAGTTTTTTCATATTTCTCCCTATTTATTACTTTTTTTGCCTATTTGGTTCGATAGAATTGCATCCGACTGGATATAAATAAGCATTATATTATTAAAGTTAGTCACTCGAACCCTAGGATCTTATCATTGAGGTAGACCAAAATGGCCATCCCCTCTCGGGATTTAAACCTGCACCCCCAACATTGACAGTTGGACACGCCTTAACGCACACGGCTATCGCGCTCCCTTTTATTCATTTTGATGGTTATCAAACTCATTTGAAAGATGTTTTTATCGTGTACTTTCAAAAATATTTTGCTTTGAATTAGTATTTCAATTTCAAAAGGATTTTTTTTAAATAATGGGTCACTTTTGAATAATCATACATACATCATATATACAATAATAAACAGAAATAGCAAGAGCGGTTTTGATAATAATAATGTCATAAATAAACATTTTATTTAAATGAACCCTCAAATCTAAGACCCATCACATCATTTAAACATCATAATCTGAATTATATAAATTCGAAGTGGGCATCACAAAAAATAGTAGCAATTTTATATATCAGAAATACTTTTGAATGTTGATTTCTTGCTTATTAAGTAATAAGCGTAATAACCAAAAATAACTCATTACAATCAGGGCTGACAGAGTCCTCCCCTGTGCAGAATAATAATCAATGAATGTCAATCTTAATGTTGAAAAATACAAAACATCATTTAATCCCAGCTAATCCTGCTATATCCGTATACACAAATACATTGACAAATCTATATGGCAAACAATTAAGGATAGATATTAATTCTATAGGGGAATAGTTAATTATATACTACCAGTATGAAATGAGCAAATCATTAATACAAATACATTCATGCAAACTATTATTTCTAATTGCTTACTACATACTAGTATATACGTTAGAAATAGAAAAAAAATATACACTCAGAGAGTTCAAACCTCCGCCGTCACGGGGTCCTTATGAACCTTCCGAGGCGGATTTTTCACGACTGGGGCGGCGTAGAGGGATGGGGGAGGTTCCCTTGACGGAAATTCCGAGAGGAAGACGCTCCCGGCATCCGATTTTACCGCATAGCGACATCTATTAGCAGAGTAGGCTAACTTGAAATATTTATTAGTATTTAGCTCGTTTTGCATCTTAATTCTGCACTCAGAGATGCCAAAATTTAATCACTTGTTACTTTTGACATTTCCAACAACTCCACCAAGTTTCATCCGAATCCGTTCCGTACTTTTTGAGTTATCCTGCTAACAAACAAACCAACCAACAAACAAACCAACGCCAGTGAAAACAATGCCTCCTTCGGCGGAGGTAATTAGCTTTTTGTAATACTTTTGACAGCATAAAAGGAGTTATGTTTTAATTGAAATATGTAATACCTTACTTCAGCTTGACGTTTACAAATACTGGTTAATGTGCTTACTATATTAAATCCCACTGAATCATTTCATAAAGGCAAAACAAGATTAATGCTCGAGGTCTAAAGAAAAATAATAAGATCCTACATAAATAAATTAGTTAACTCCTTTCCAGACAAGAGACTCTGCATGGAAGTTAAATAATTGAAGGTCCACATATTGTTCGGGATATTTGAATCTAGCTATAGACTATAACAATATTTTAAATCCAATCTATCCTATGACACTGAAAAAACCTATGATTGAACTTATGAAAATAAAGTGCTTCTGAGTTTATTGTATATTATGTATTTATGAATTACGTATCGAATTTTATTCAACTCCTATATTAAAGTATTATTGAAAGGAGCCAAGAGAAGGTCAGCAGGTTATAGTAAAAGTAAAGTTAAGAAATCTTTAGATTATTTTGAAAGTTGGTTAATCATTTGAACAAAGTGTTCTGTGATGGCTTGTTCACTTTAAAGAAAATAATCAAGTATTGTATTATCTTTATTTAAGTATCAGCATTAATTAGAAAATCCTGAAACCAAAATACTATATCATAGTTTTACCAACAACAATAATGTCATATGTGAGAAAAGAAGCTATTTTTTTGTCAAGTTGCAGTTATCTTAACGTATATTATTGAACAACATTCAAGAAATACATTTGCATGCTTAACATTAAAGATTATTTTTTTTATTATGGCCATAATTATAATTTAAACAAACTTTATAGTTTCAATTTTGGAAATTCTTCCTTTAATTGTGCCCTAGCTTTCAATATTAGAAGATGCAAAGCCAAATAAATGAGGTTTCACAATATTCAACAAAAAGAAAGTTTTATGGATAGAAATAATTATTTGTATGGTCTTAGGAATAAGTATATAACGCACACGCATAATATATAAAAGTACGTATACATATATTTATGTATCTGTTATTAAGAAGTGAAAACGATTGCTTCTTCTTCTTTTTCTTTATCTGCTTTTATTGCTTTTTTCAAAATAGAATTTTATGAGAGGTCTAAATGAATTTATCGGCTTGGTATCGTAGGAGACTTATACATCATACATATTCTCCTCATTATACCTATATATATATATATATATATATATATATATATATATATATATATATATATATATATATATATATATATATATATATATATATATATATATATATATATATATATATGAGGAAAAAGTGATTAGGATCAAAAAAATTGTTGTTTTTACAACAGCCATAACTTGATTTGATTTCATAAGTATGAGGCCGAAAAGGCTGATATTGGCTAAACTATTTTCTGTCATATCATCACTATGATAAATATATATAGGTATCAGACTTGTTGATTTATCGTTCATTTGTTGTCGTTCGCGAATGAAAAACGACAAACGACAAAGTTTTTAACGAACGACGAGGAAATTCCTTATCGTTCATCGTTCGTTTTTGGCGCCAAAAAAAAGACAAAGATTTTTAAAAATGGAAAAAATTTCCTTCTAGAAAAATGTCATCACTATTTTTCAGAATGACGAAGGAAAAACGACGAACATTCAATTTAAAAATAACGACGAACGATAACTTTTGGTGAACGACATATGAACGACGAACAACTCTTTTCGTGAACGTCAACTAGTCTGAATATATATATATATTCAGAGAAATTACACTAAATAATGTATTATAAGCATTGGTAAATTTATTAAATATTTATTGGTTATGCTAAATGTATCATCATAATGTCTCATATCTGTGGGATCTAACACGACATCGTTAAAACCACTAATAAGTAAATTTAGTAACAAAATAAAGAAAGTTAATAAATTCGACTTATGGGTGTGCTACTTTGAGTATCCACCATTTTTGTATATTATAAAAATCATTCAAATCATCAAATGTTTCAAAATATCTTGGTAGTCCCAGAAGGTATTTTTTTACTGATAATAAAATGTAATTTGCATTATTTTCAAAGCTAAAACCATCACAAATTCATACCTCCTTGTTTATCTTCTTGAATAAATAAACATAAAAAATTATAGCGGGGATACGGAAGGGAAGACTAACCTTCTACTACGGAGAAAGGAATTCAAGCATTATCACAAAATTGGAACAAATTGAATACACGAAGAGATCGTCGGAGGACTCAGACGTCACAACGTTTTTAAATATAGTTAATAACATACCAAAGTCTTACATTTTAAATTATTTTTACCTGGATGTTTTTATT
>CP045891.1:29357778-29384087 GCA_013387185.1 Caligus rogercresseyi
AAATTGTTACCTTCCTTCCATTCTCCACTTAATTTATAGTTCCTTATACAAACAAGAAATTGTAGATGAACGAACTGCATGAAGATAGTGGTTTTAAACCATTGCATTTTTTATGTGCAAAATTACTCCATTGATGCATTTACTACTACTTTATAAAAAGAGAGATGATCATTTTTGGTGTTGTGAGTGCATCCCCTCTTATAAGGATATTATATTATTTTATATTGTCTCCTTTGATCTATTATCTCCAAGCCCTCAAATTAGTCAATAGTCTTATTTTCGAATTCTATCACCTTTCCTCTAATTCGCACTAGAATTTATTTGATTAAAGCATTGGCCATTAAAAATAGGTAATTATAGATGTTGCTTACATTTATTGAAGAAAAAAACATATCATCTGGCAGGTCTCGATTGTTATTTCACTTTCATCATTCAATGATGGAGTACAAAAATATGTATAAAAAATCGATATATATCTCTTACTTCCTCAGAGGCAAACAAGTATTTACAAACAAATCATTGATGTGTTATTTAGTCAAAATATTTTTATTTCGTTATAGTTAAATTATATACAGTTTTTAAAAATATAATGTCATAAAAGCATACATAAAATAATATATTTCCTAATAGTTAATTGATTAAATATTAAATTAGAGTCCAGATAAGTAATCACATACATATATATCAACAAGGTGATAAATTCAGTTGGTATACAATTTCAAAATTCATTATCTAATAAAAATCAAATGTATTCCATTCTAAAATATAGTATTTTTGGGAGATTTAAAAAAGTATAACATTCATTGTCGAATTTATATTTTGACAAACCCACATCTGGATATTTTTAACCTCAAGCCAGTAGTGACAAGAAACGGAAGCTTTTTTGGAGTATTTTTTTCTTTTTTTAACTCATTCTTAAAATAATGCTTAATTTCATACAATTATTTTTTATATTAATAAATTAATTGATATAACCGATAGGAGCTCCGATTAGAGGGGAAGTCAGAAGTATCAATTACAGAGCCGGAAAAGTCTCTTAGAGCATAATTTTTTGTTAAACAAACAAGATAATAAAAAGAAATCACATAGATTAGAGAACTCAATTCATATATGTTCATTTTTTTATGTTTATTAACATTATATTGATATAAACAGCATATTTATATAACATTGTCACTTCTGAGGCATCTTGATAAATCAAAATAAACATTTACAATAAAAAAGAATTATAAAATGCTAAAACGTCCTCGTTGCCGCAGATAATTTGAAAGCTGCTCGCTTTGGCTTCTAATAATGTCTTTGTCATCCTTCTCAGCTCAAAGGATGAATTCCAAACTGTTTCCAGTTTTAGGTCATTAATCAGTGCTGAGTGGTAGGGCTTCCAACATTGGACGCTGAACTTATATCTTTCAAAAGTAATCAAAGGATTTTTGGTGTCAAGCTGTAATAGCGGATTGTCGAATCCCAAATTCATTTGAAGACATCAAGCCATGAATTGGTCCACATTTTGCATTTATGTAAATACATTACCAATAAGACCAAATAGATTCGGTAGATAAAGTAGATTTGCTTACATTTTTAATGTTAATATTATCTCTCCTTTAAAATATAGAACACACCCATGTAAAGTTTGTAATAAAATAAAGATGGGAAATGTTGAATAATTTATTTTTATAAATGAAGGATATTTGTATCATATGTTAGGCTAAAAGTTTATTTTACGATAAAATTTTCAATTATGACTTTTTACAAATTAAAATAGCTCTATATACGTTCTTTATATGTTTGTCTACTTTTATAAATTGTAAAATTTAAAGAAATCCCTTCCCAAAACAATGTATTGATCAGTCTAAATTTTAGTATCATTTACGCCGTCTATTGTTCACAAGATAACTTTCATTATTCTAAGAAGGATTCCTTATATAAAAATGAATTAAAGCGAATTCTTTTCTTTCCATTATGGGCTTAATGACGTCGTTTTGATGGCTTTGCGTAATGGAAGCTTACCATATAAAAGATTTGGTACTATCTCCCTGCCACGGCTTCTGTTTGTCTACCTGAGCTCAACCCATCAATTAGCAATAAAGGGAAAACTATTATTGTTTATGGATATAAAGAACAATCATCAAACCATAAACAGACATCCCAATTTAAAGGGCGGGTAGTGTTCATTTTTTATGTATATCTTCTCCTGCTACTTTTTAATTGGAATTTGTCTCTGTACTTTTGAATGTGGTTAGGTAGGGAATGAAATTCTTTATAGAGAATGATACTTACTTGCAGGTAATCATGGTTGACGGGTCTGGAACTTGATATGAACAAGTCTTATGATTAACAGAATCAATTTTGAATTAAAATTAAATTAAATGTAGTTTTTCTCTTTTTCACCAAAAATATTATTAAATTTTAAGAAAATCATTAAATAATTATAAACAAATAAATTATATATATATATATGTAATGGAAAATAAAATATTCAATTCTATTGAAACAAATTTGTAGTTTATACAATCATTTAAATTGCACGTTGACATTCTTTAATGAGAAACAACAAAAACATTTTGAAGAAAGTATAGTTATTAGGGGGTATTATAGAAACCTAATATTGAGATATCAAACTACCACTTCCCGCGAAAGTTGCGTAATAAGAAACTAAATGATCATACAAAATGGATTTCGGTTTGACCCCACCCCTTACCCCCCCCCCCCCAAATTGCGTTCAAAGGTTTCGTTATGAAAAAACTTTTTTGGTATTACTTATTTTGAAAAATTTAGTTTACAAAATTTAGATGTGATCCATTAATGAGTTTGTTATTATTTGCAAATTCTCGTCAAATAGTATTTACATAGTGCCAATAAATGAACATAAGTAATGACGCACCCATCATTTTTTAAATAACAGCTCCTACTACTGTTTTTTATAGTTTTAAGACGGAAAAAGATTAAAAGGGTACTCATGTTGATGTTTTTAAGTTATTTTTATTTTTCACATCTAATTTTCATGCAGTAAATTGGGCACATGAAATTAAATTTTATTTTCTTTCTTTGTTTTAATGTAGGGACTTTTTATTGACTCCATGGTTGATAATATATGTCAATGACGTTGATTATATCTATAAACTTTTGCAGATATCTCCATTACTAGTTTCACAGCTCTTTCCACTGATTATGAATGGCAAGGATAATTATTAACTTTTAAAGGATGTTCTTTTACTTATATAAGATCTTCCTCAGACAAAATTGAAGGAATAAACAAATTTATATTTGACCAGTAGATAAGACAGAAAAATGCTTGGAATAAATTTGGTAGTGTTGGGTAGTTGAAAGTTTCATTTTGTGTACATATTCTTTCTTGGAAACAAATCTTTTTCCAGGGCAAATATTATTGCTTTTATTTCTTTCTTTTCGATTAGGCCTACAAGCAATATATTTTCAGGGTTGGCAAAAACACTTCTCTTGAGTACTTTTTCAATTGAAGGGGGTAATCTTCATCAATCTCTTGTAATAAAGTTACGGCGAATTGGTAATGTTTTAAGCCTTCATTTTTGTGAGATCATATGGACTTTTTTGTGAAATATAGGATCTTAAAATTGTGCTGGCTTTAGTAATGCTCCTGGAGACTTGTAGCAAATGCTTGAATTCTAAAAAAATTATGTTTGTATACCTAATGTTATTTCGTAAAATATTTTTGATCTAATCTTAAATAATCCACTAATAGTTGATTTAAGTAATTTACTTTTCCTTCAACAATAATTTTTTTTTGGATTTTTGGTAAGGTCAGTATTAATAAATTTCCTATGGGACCTTCATAAGTCCGAGGTCCTTTTTGTGTGCCATCTTGTAAATGTATACAAACTTCTCTAAAAGGTATATCATTCATGTATAGAAGAGAAATAATTCCCCGAAGTGGTCATTCAAGAAATAACTCCAGTCTTTTTATTACTCCTGACCATATTCCGTCATGGTGTAGCATCCGTCACACACAACAGCGACCAAAGTATCAAGGCTTTAATGTTCTTCGATCACTGAAATTAATTATTCGCTTGATCTCACGTTTTGTCACTTATTTGTGATCCGTGATCAATGTATTCATGGTGTGGTTCTAAAAAAAATAATTAAGAAATCAGAATTAAGTTTTAAAATAACAAGTTACATTTAAAAATGACTAGTAGCTCCTCTTTATCAGTTGAGAAAATATTTTTCGTCGATTTCCAAGCTTCAAACCACTTTCGTTGCGTCTATTTGTGAGTCAACCCAATGAATTCCAATTTTGAGTGTCATTTTTTGAGGATCCTTGATGATATTTCCTCATTCGCTGCGCTTCAGTATCAGGCAATCTAAATCTGTCAGCCATGATTGCAAACTTTGGATAGTTCCTCTTATTTCGTTCTGATCTTTTGAAACCCTAAATGCCAATGTCATGGATACATATTATCAACCATGGAGTCAATAAAAACTCCCTACATTAAAAACAAAGAAACAATATAAAATTTAATTTCATGTGCCCAATTTACTGCATGAAAATTAAGATGTGAAAATAAAAATAACTTAAAAACATCAACATGAGTACCCTTTTAATATTTTTCTGTCTTAAAACTATAAAAGAACAGTAGTAGGAGCTGTTATTTAAAAAATGATGGGTGCGTCAGCACTTATGTTCATTTATTGGCACTATGTAAATACTATTTGACGAGAATTTGCAAAAATGAACAAACTCATTAATGGGTCACATCTAAATTTTGTAAAACTAAATTATCCAAAATAAGCAATACCACAAAAAAAAATCATAACGAAACTTTTGAACGCAATTTTTTTTTGGGGGGGGTAAGGGTCAAACCAAAATCCATTTTTCTACGATCATTTAGTTTCTTATGACGCAACTTTCGCGGGGGGTGGTAGTTTGATATCTCAATATTAGGTTTCTATAATGCCCCCTAGGTTATATCAAAAATTAATTACTTTTGTATGCTTCAAAAAATATGTAGCCTAAGAAAATGATGATATACCTTGTCATATATAATCGTTTTATATTTATCAATAGCATACTCAAGTTATATTTACATATTGTCCATAATATTCACAACTTGAATGCAAATATTATACATAAAGACAAGCATATGATATATCTTGTTCAGAAAATACTTTTTGTGCCTAAAAGTATCTCTATATTTTATTTCAATATACACAGACAGATAATCTTTTTATTTACCTTCATGCTATGGATTCTGCATTGCAGCTTTGTAGCTAATTCATATAAAACTTAGTCCAATAAGATTTATGTATGAAAAGTCTGCAACCAAAATGGTTGGATATTAATCCAAAGGATTTTTTTGTATCCTGTTTGTTTATATTTTAATAAAATAAATTCATAAAGTCCTAAGCAAACGTGTTAAACAATGATTTATATTAATTAAGTTTAATTTGTTTGTCAGAATGAAAACAATTCAATAGAGTCATAAAGTATTTGAATACAAATAGCTTTCTAGAAAATAGAGCTTCTAAATTTCAAATATATACAGAAGAGTAAATATATTTTGAACATTAAGAGGATCGAATTTCCAACAGTCTATACGTCTTCAAAATACTTTCTGATTCATTTAATAATGTAAAAAGAAATTGATAAAATCCTTGACCGAGCTTGATTAAGATTTCATGAGTCCTCATCAATACTCTGAAGGAATTTCAATGGACAGATAAAGCCACTTATTTGTGGACAGAAGACATGCAACAACAACGAACCTGACCTGATTCATGGTTTTCTCTCTCTCTCTCTCTCTCTTTCCGATGCATGTTTATCTAAGAATGACATGATATAGAGGCAGAGACCATACTTAAGATGTCTCCATTATTCATGGGGATGTGTTGACAAGAAGACGACGACACATGCAATGGGTGAATCGAAAAGGCCTCTTTGTGGTCGAGGAATGACAATAAATATACATGTAACTTTAAGTGGGTGAGATTCGAAAAATATTTCGTTATTTGTATGCGGAACATTATCAAAAATATCGCATGAGGGCTTATTAAAGACATGCAATTCAATTGTTTTGCATGTCACATATTTGGCTATGACTTATTACATTATTTGTGAAAACGACAACCAATATTTTGAATGAAACAAATTATTTATAGTTTATCGTTGGGGTTTGTTGGACATACTATATTTATTTTATGTATTTGGTATTTATTCTCACGAAAGCATAATATTAAAATGTATATTTAAAGTGTTTAAGAGAAAAATATGATAAACAAACTTATATAGATTTGAATTTGAAACATATACTTGCTAAGTTTAAAAGTACCACAAATATTATTGATAACTTGATTGTAATTAAGGCTAAATATAATAGGAACATATTAATTGCAATGGAAGATAAAATAAATTTGATGTTTGAGATTAACTAGTATGTATTAATAAAGCCGGTATATAGGGATAAGTTGAAATATTGAAGTCCGTAGTTGTAAACTATAAGGGTAAATAGGCCAATTAGTGGTCATTCTATACATTTGATTCATATAAAGTGTTTTGTAGAGACTCTTTTTTTTCTTCTGACAAGACATCAGTGAGTTGTCTAACTCTAAATCCATAGGGTTTTTACGACATGCCACATTATTGAACTTCATTTCTAACTACCCTCAAGGACAAATATTGTCGTTTAAAAATTAAGTCGTTAATTTATATAATTTGAAGAGAAAATGGTCCTCGCATATAAAAAAGATTAAAATATAAAAATGTATTTTCTTTGATTCTGTCACTAAACACTCACTCAAAAAAGTTTACAGACCATTTTATCACGAGTCAGTCGTTACCAAAAAGGTTATTCTATTGGTGCTGGAATACAATTAAATCATATTCCGACTTTTTACTCTCTCTGTATCTTTTTAAGTTCCTATGAAATACAATGAAATATATGATTACAGGACGAAATAAATTTAAAATTGTTGACAAAATTTTATTTCAAACAAAACAATATTTAATTTGAGGAGAGTGTAAATCTACACATACAAAAGCCTACTTTTTCCAATACAAAAAATAATTTATGTTTCTTCAAAATACAAATGGTGAATCATGAGCCGATCTGCGACGTGACAATTCCAATATCATAGGTGTGCATATTTTTCTATACATAGGGTGTGAACATGTTTTTCAATACATTTACCTTATATATATATATATATATATATATATATATATATATATATATATATATATATATATATATATATATATATATATATATATATATATACATAAAGAATAAGGATGAAATATTGACCTAAAACCATATGACCTCTGTTGATCACTTGAATTATTGTTCATATCATGAAGCATTCAAAGTTTCTCAATCATTAATTCGCATTATTTATTTTTCATTTCTCTTCTTTTTCTAATGTACTGCACGTGGTAAAAAAAATCACTTTGAATACAGTTTCCATGAAAAAATGCAGCTACCAAACGGATGCCTAGAAATGCCTTTTCTGCTTCTCTATCTCCATATGCCAAGAGGCAAATAGTACATAGAAACCCTCTGTAGAGGATGGCAGTAAAGATGATGATAATATTTATTATTATTATTACGGTTCAGAGTCTATAATTCAGCCTTAGGGCATTGTTGAGAGCCTGAAAGTCCCATGCACACATATATGTTATGTGCCTGTAATAATTATTATGATTAAGATTCTTTCGGCCTGTTGAGAATTTAAAGGGGCTGATAAGTAGAAATCTAATTGTTGAGATATAAGCTTTTTATTGATAGAGTATTTATTTTGAAGAGACGTCAAATAATAAAAATGATAAATGTTACAGTAAATATGTATTTTTTTATATTCCAAATGTATGGTCAATGATCAAGGTATATAGAGATACATTAAATGACGAAATATCATCAATCGGCCTGTCTATATTCTGACCAGTAATGATTATGGGTGGATGACGTCATAGTTTTTTTTTTTTTAATTTATTTTCAAAATTTAAATTAGAAATATCGTAAAAAGCCAAAGAAAAAAATATATACAATATAAACTTAAGTTGATGTTGTAGATTGAATTTTAGTATGTTCAATATATTTTTAATTACCTCCCTACAGATGAAATAATAAAAATATGAAATAATAATTGTGTGATCCTAAAAATTATATACCTAGCATATATATATATATATATATATATATATATCACTCTTAAGTAGAGTAACAAGTCAGACAATTAAGTTATAGTCGTATTTATAACATTTCGTTGTTTCCAAACATTGGCACACAAATGATGACAAATAATGTCTTTTTTATATGTTACAATAAAAAACAGCCTTACTTTTTCTCTATTGAAATTTGGGCATTATTAAATGGATCATACCTTATTACATATTGTTTATAAAACCCATTTAATAGATCTGCTCTCGACGTTAATCATCGTACGAATTTTAAGAATGAATTGTATCATTATATTTTAATTGTAAATTATTATTTGATTATTATCCTAAAGGCACCAGAAAGATCTAGACAGCTCTTGCAATTGTCTTTGCCACCCTCCGTGCACTTGATAACGTACATGTCTCTCTTAATGGCTGTGACATGTCCCAGGCCTTGAAAGATTGACAACAGAGACACAGTTGGTAGAAACGGGCTTCTTGAGGCTTGTTGAAGCACTATGGGTGCGTTCATTAAAGATTTGAGCGTCCTCTCCACTTTCATAGCCTTCGAAGCGGATTTAGCAACCTACTTCACCATGTGAAGAAGATGTGACCTGTCGAGAAGGTCGGCAACACGCAACCGATCTGCTCTTCGAACTCCCAGCAAGACGCGTGCGAGATCATTCATGACAAGTTGCGCATCTGAGCTTGCCTTTGCCATTGTAGGGTCGTGGGGGGCTTCAGCAGTGGACGATAATTTTGCACTTCTAGTCACCCAGACAGACGTCTGAAGAAAGACTGTTATTTTCACCCTCAATTTTAATGAAGCAATTGGGGAAAATGGATTCCTTCAATCATTATCAAGCTTTAAGAATTTGAAAAAATAATGTGATATATGGCTATGAATATGCAAAAAAAACTCAATAAGCGAAAGAGATACAAATTAAAATCTACTTACATCGAAAAAATATAGATTCCAAAAACATTACAGATGTTAACAAACTCCAACAGTATGTTTTCATTACTGACACTTCCCATCAAGTAACAGTCATACTTAATGAGTAAGGATTTTATTAGCCAATAGAATGTCGGGGTATTGGAGGCCATAGATCATTAATAAATCAAGAAAACTTATTTTTGATGTTTTTGATTTAAATATTTGGGCAGATACAATTGTAAGGTTTTTGAGCTCATAAGTTATTTATATATTTTAAGCTGTAGTTTGTCTTCAAAAAGTATGTAAGTATATTTCCAAATTGTGGAACTTTAATGCTAAAAGCAAATTATAAGAATTTAGAAAAATATACAGAAAACACACAAAAGAATGAAATTGTTTCTATTACTTCTTTTGGTTTAATTATTCAAAAGTTTGTAGTGAATATAAAAATAATGCTATAATGTTGATTCATATCCTCTCAGATGCAACTAAATCGAACTATATAGGAAAAAGGTTAAATACTTAATTTATTGTGACATTATCACCGAACTAGGCTAATGAGTTATTCTTGATATTGTTTTCAAGACAACCACTTGAATGAGGCTATTCCCAATACATAACCAGTAGTTCATCCACCAAATATTCCTACAATCCTTGCATCCATTGTTAAAACATGTAATCAACAATTCCAAATCTTGGCACGAAGTTACAGGCTTTAAAGTCTTGTGCAAATATTACAATTCGGTCAGTTCTTGAAGACAGAGGCATTCAATATAAGCCATGACGAGGGATAATTTCTATTGTTCAAAGTTCCCAGCATATATATTGGATCATCTGGTTTAAAGAGCCTAAATGGAGCATCAACAACAACAAAAATAAAAAAAATCTATATTTCTTATTTAGCTGACAAATGTTGCGCAGTCATTCAATTCATATATTCAAAGATTAATATGTATTTATTTTTAATTTCCTACGTTAAAATTTGTTATATGAATATTTCAGGGTTGTGTATTGAACAAAAAACGAACATTGTTTCGCGAACGCACGTTCAAAATCGAACGCCTGAACGGATTATCAATGAACGGACGAACAGACGAACGTATTTTTATTTATTTCAATTTCTATTGTTTTTTAAATAAAACTTTAAATGATACTGTGTGTGCAAAAAGTGTGGACGTTTTTAATAAAATAAGTTCGATCAATGTTTCTTATGTCACTTCAGAAAAGAGTGTGGACGGGTTTTTTACAAACAGAAGAGGAATTGAAATAAGTAAGAGTTATTCTGAATAAAAGTGACGACGTTTTTTTACCATGCATTTTCTTAAAATTTGAAATAGGAACAAATTAGGAAAAAAAATCAACGAACGGGAAAATGAACGGACGAACGCTAAAAACTGAACAGACAAACGCCTCAACGGATTTTTAAAATCCAACCGGCGAACGGACGAACGCTAAGGTTGTGAACGCCAACAAGCCTGGAATATTTATAAGATATAGAAACAGAACCGATTAATAAATCTTTTAAGTGGTTGAACTATTCAACACTATCGTTTCTTTTCTTTTTATAATTTACTGTGCTGGCCACTCTATCCTTCTAGGTTCTATTTTTGGGTTAAAAATGTAACGTTTCTATTAGCAGCCCTATGATTTTTAATTAATTTAGGTAAAATCATCTCATGTATCTCTTTGTAAGAAACGGAGCCTAGATAAACAAAAATTTGATACAACTCAATAAGTATGGTGAGAGGCTGGACATTAATATGACCTCTTTTCCATTCTTTGGGTGACTATAAACATTAATGTTTGTCCTCCTAAAGAGCAGAACACTATACCGAAAGCAACAAAAGGAATTAAATAGGATACTAAAAAATGATTTTTTAAAAGCCTATGAAGGTGATTTATATAAAATATTAATACCAAACATTGCCACTATTTTATTAATTACTTTATTTCTCTGAATTGTGCTAAATCTAGCTTCAGATGTGATTCGAACAATAAAAGAAAACATTATTCAATGTCTTAATAAGTAAAGTAAAAATAATCATTTCAACAAAAATATTATTATATGCCAATATACCCAAAAGCCAAAAATGAAATTGAATTGAAAGCGTTTAAAAACAACTATGTTTTATTCAATCAAATACATAATTGAAATAAAATATTCTTAATCTATTTATACTATTTATATTATTCCGTTTCAATATACGCTTAAAAATCATCCCTTACTCAATATTTTTTTATTACTGGATTTATTATTTAGCAGTTCATAAAGTAAATTATACAATTAGGTATGTAAAAAATTAAATGAGTTTATATAAAATAATGTAAAAAATATCAAAACATGGTTGTCGTGTGTATTACTAAGATTTTTATTATTATCAAGAAAAACAAATTGTCCTTGTGAGCATGACAATTGATAGTCTTTAATCAAATGAGAAGCCTGGTAAAGACCAAATTTGTTCTCAATAAAAATTATAGTATTTGGTTTCGCCATAAACAAATCTTTGTAATTCCATTTATGACACCAATTATACTCCAAAGTGCTAACGAACGTCTAGAATAATATTCATCTAGGAAAAAGGATTTCCAGCTCAACCAAATTGCTCAGGGTCAAGAAAGGGAAGAAATTGGTGAACTGGATGAGGAAGAATCCTGGACTGGTGCGTGTGTTTTCAGATGAGAAGTTCTGGACTGTGGACATGGCCAGAAATGCCAGAAACGACCGTTATCTAGCCACCAGTGCTAGTATGGTCCCTCCCATCAATGCCACTAAGCACCCCCAGGGTGCCATGATGTTAGGTGTGGTGGCTAGCGACGGCAAGTCCATGCCCCCTTCTGGTTCCCTGCTGGCCTCAAGGTGGGGGCCAATGAGTATCTGGACGTCCTCAAGACTGTAGTCAAGCCATGGTTGGACTCCACCTACCCTGAGGGCAACTATGTTTTCCAGCAAGATAGTGCACCAGGGCATAAGGCCATCAAAACCCAGAAGTGGTGCAGTGATAACTTGGCCAACTTCTGGCCATGGGGAATGTGGCCGCCTTCTTCACCAGACTGTTCACCTCTGGACTATGGTATCTAGGGCAATCTGGAGAGGAAGGCTTGCAGCAGACCCCATCCCAATGTGGCGAGCCTAAAGTCCGCCGTTCACGAGGAGTGGACCAACATGTCCATGGACTACGTGGTCAGGGTCTGCGCTGCCTTCAGGCCCCGTGTGGAGGCCATGATTGAGGCAGAGGGCAGCCACTTTGAAATTTAGACAAAATTAGGACACACCAATAAAAGTTACTAAAGGTAAGATATTGCAATACTTAAGGTTCAGGCAGAAGTTGACCATGTTTGAGGGGCACAGATTTGTCCACGATTTGCTTTTACACCCGTATTTGGTTTCGCCATAAACAAATCTTTGTAATTCCATTTATGACACCAATTATACTCCAAAGTGCTAACGAACGTCTAGAATAATATTCATCTAGGAAAAAGGATTACCCCGAACTCCGAGATTATCAACCTATTTCTCTCCCAAATTTGACACTAAAAGTCCTGTAGCGTATGTTACAGTGGAAAATCTATGAGATGTGTAATTGAGCCTTGCTTAACCTAAAGCCTTTTCAAAGGGAAGATTCGGAAAATAAAGCTATAAGTAGGCCTGTGGATACTTGTGAAAGTAGTTATCATATGAACGAAGAAGCTCTCGGTTTTGTTTTATGGATAGCGAGGGTACTTTTGAAAAAGTTGGACTTGATCACATCAAAGAGCATAAATATGAATGGAAGAGAAAATGATTACGTAATTTACTCGCGAGTAGAACTGTTTTTGCGGAGTTGAAGGCAAGCATTCGTCAGTAATTCCAACAAAAGGTTGACCACACGAAGAAATCCTCTCAACTATAACGTGGATCTTAGCTTTTCAAGAAGCTATGAACGAGTTCAAAATATCAATTCGTAAGATCGTATTCGCAGATGAGTAGACATTATGTATTCGGGTACTAATCGCCGACTCCTTTTCTGTCTGATGCAGGAAGCCCTCGACAAACTCACGAATTAGACATAGAATACAAAAATCGTCTTTTGTGTAAATAAATCTAAACTCGCATATTTGGTCACCTACGGCGCCCATATGTCCATATTACATAAGTTTCTTAAAATTTGCATCATGGATTTTTTGGAGATAAAATAGGTTTTCTAAATGTCAAATGAGTTACAATAATTTTCTCTTTCTTACAAACATTCCTCACAAAAAGTTTGACTTTGTACAAGGAATATGTTTTAAGTCACATGAGATGTTTTTTTTCTTTTTTCCTCTCTTTACCTTGAAAAGTAGTTAGTAAAATCAGAAAAGGTGCATTTTTTTCACTTCTGGTCCCATCACTTTGCAAATAGTTTTATTAGGTCCGCCTTGATCAAAGGATTCCATAAGTACCTTCAAAGTTCAAATCTGACCATAAATGTGGGAGGAGATAGCGTGCGGACATACAGACGGACGGACGGACAGAGATTGGTGAATTATTAATTAGATTCATGTTTTTCTCCAAAATGAGAAAATACAATAATGTTTGTCTATACCTTTCCGGGACCAGGGTTGAAAGAGTTTAAACCTTTAAATATCTTGGAAAGGGCTGTTTTTATTTTCCAAATGTTTGAAATGTTAGCCACTAACATCACTTTCTGTTTCTTTGTATTGAAAAGGAGGACATGCAAAACTTGAACAAAATCGGGTAACGAAGCAAGGTCGCTCCACTACGAATTTCTTGAAAATGGTTGACGATGTAGGCTTTTATAATCCTTACATATTTAAAAAAATATATGTGTAACTGCAAGAAATATTTGTGGAGTTTAGCATTTTTTGTGATATTTGTGATAGCATTATATCCAGTTGCAATTATTTATATTCGGTTATCAAGCAAATTTATTGTTCATATGATAAGTTATAATGCCAAAGCTATTTTTATTTTATTATATGATAGATTACAAACTAATTAACGATATTTTATTTCTTCAAATGATAATTTTCAAAAAATTGTTCTGATATGATAGATTACAAACTAATTAAAATATTATAGTTCTTCAAATGGTAATTCTCAAAAAATATTCTGTAATATTTGCTGCCAAGTTTTTTATATTATTACCATAAAAATTGTCAAAAAAAGATAATGATAATTTACTAAGAAAAGATTCTGAACAATGCTAAAATTCTATGGCTATACCGACGGCTCAAGAATAATACAGATGCTAGCTAGGCTTTTAACTAATTTTTTATTGCATATTTGAATAACTTTGAAAAAAAAAATGTGGAGTTGTCAATTTTAATTTCTTCCATTTTATATGGAACATGCGCTTTCCGTGCTGCACTTGTGCCAAGCCGGTCAAGGAATAATAATTTGCGGAGGCAGACTTCCTATGGGTCTCCAAGACCTCGTCCGAAGAAATCTAGACATTCTGCGCTCTATCCACAGGGAAAATTTCAAAACAAACGGGCCCTCTCTCCTTCATGGGGACCAAGACAACAAATAAAAAGAAAAACCTCCACCTCAAGACTGAGGATCTTAATAATTATTTTATCACACCTTTTTTACCAGTTTCTATATCTTATTATCGTGTCTATCGTGCCCTGTATTTCTTATGATTAATTTTAATGCCATTTGTATTTAACATCAGAAGACAACGCAGGTTTTAAGTTTGTATAATTCCAGTTGATTCGAACCTATTAATATTTTCAAAATGTATTTAATATGCATATAGAAAAAGTGAAAAATAGAAATTAATGATAAAAAAAGGGGGAATCCAATCACATACGAGAATACCACAATTACACCGAATAACAAATTTCCCAATTTTTTTTTTACTGGAGATGTGCAAATGATTTAGACTAATTCGGGTACGCTGATTTCAAAAATCAAAACCGTTTTGCTGTATCACGTCAGGATTTTCAGTTACTAAAATATTCCCATTGCCTAGAAGTCAGGATTTCAATGAATTTTACAAAAAAATCATTTATTATTTTAATACATCATGAATGCTTCAAAATTATAAAAATTGCCGAAAAACGCCATTAAAGTGTAATTAAAAATACTTTAGGCATTTTGCTTGGCGTTTGTGCTCCTTTGTGTCAGTTTAAAGATGCAGGAACCAGCAGAAGTCGCCCATCATATTCGGGTTGTGCCGCCATTAGTAACGTGTCTCTATGAGTGAAATCTCTTCGTGGAATCGCTCGCCGTGTTCGTCCGAGACGAAATTAGTAAAAAATTATCTACGTGCTGAAGTCAGGTGATCCTCATATATTGATGCGAAAAATTTGGAGAACTGATTGTCTATTAATGTTATGCAGGAGCCTTTTAGGCCTGGTTTTCTAAATATTTAGCTTTTTCGTATATTTTTCCAAATATTCAAATGAAATTTCTGCATATTTCTAGGAATATTATATATTATAACCTTAACCCAAAATATTTTATTATATTTTTTTTCTGAATTCCATCGATTACACCATAAGAAGAAATGGGCATACTCTTTGATTGCGTCTTGAGATGATGATAAAGTAAATAAATATAAAAAGATATAGCCGATTGAATAAACTTTTATTGATAGCTTTAAATGAAATAACAATGTAAAAATAACTAAATTTGGATGGAGAGTCCGAATGTTGGAATTTAAAAATAATCCTTGTATCCATGCACAAGTGTTGTGTTTTTTTTGTTCAAAGTGTGTGTAGCCAGATTAGATAGCTAAATAATAAAATATAAGATAAATGTTGTTAAATTAGTATTAAAAAACATGTTTCCCCCCAAAAATTAAAATCGTTTCTGGTATTTTGTAAGTCTGGTTATTAACTAACATCACTTCCTGTATTCGTTATTAACTACTTTTCATTGGTGTGAATTTCTAATAAAATATATATGAAAAGGTAAAATAATTATGAAACGACGAATTGAGAGTGGCATAAACATAGTGTGTGTGGAGTTTCCAAATGGCCACTCGGGTACTTCTTTGAGAGCCGGGAGAATAACTCATTTTATACCCTTTTACTCTCCGTTTTCGACGCTGTGTGGTGTCCAGACTCAAGAAAGAATATTGAACTGATAACAAAATGAAAAGATTGGACTCAACAGGATAAAACTGCAAACTTTGAAGGTGAGTAGTCTTAAGCGTGCATCCCTTTATATATATATATATATATATATATATATATATATATATATATATATATATATATATATATATATATCCAGTATTGATATTAACTTCGTAGATTACAACAAAGTACAAGAATCCTTTAAATCCTTGGGGGCCTACAAAAGCTCTGGACCAGATGGAATTAAACCAATTAAACTACATCTGGTTGGAGACAACCTAATACGATACATTACGAAACTTTATATTCTCAGTACGGGTTACACCCCCAACAGCTGGAGAAAAATGAAAGTTATATTTTTGCCATACCCATGTAAGGATGACTATAGTTTGTCTAAGTCACTCAGGCAGATTACTTTGTCAAGCTTTCTCCTTAAAAAATTCTAAGCTTGATAATCCTGACCCAATAATTTTTACAGATGGTTCTAAAGATGAATAAGGAAATACCGGGGCTCGCCGGGCCATCACTAAAGGGGATATGGTATCAATCAACGATATCCTTGAATAGAGAGGTCTCAGTCTTTCAAGCTGAGATTCTTGCAATAACAAAACTGCTAAAAGATTCCATATAAGTTTTAATTCGCTCTTACTCTCAGTCAGCAACTGCCGCTCTAATCAACCCACTTACAACAGGTGATGACGTCAGAAAGTGCAAAGAAACGATTAATCTTGCAAAAAAGATAGATATACAGGGTGATTCACTTAAATTGAGACTCACATATTACAAACTACAATCTTTGTATTAAATTTTACATAAATAATTTTTAAACAAAAATGATAGCACAATGTGTAATTTACAAAATGTATTTCAATAAATTTTCACATATCCTCCTTTGGACTTCACTACAGCTTTGAACCTTCTCATGGTGGAGGCAACACAGGCAGGAATCTCTTCCTCAGACAAAGATTTTCACGGTCCAGGCCACCCACAACAGTCAGAATGACCGGGTTTTATCTTGAAAAAAGGAAGACATCCCCGTGCAGCTGAGGACTCTCTTCAGAAGGCAAAAGCCACCCTCAGTCATGGTCTGAGCTGAGAAGAGATTCCTGCCTGTGTTGCCTCCACCGTGAGGAGGTTCAAAGCTGTAGTGAAGGCCAAAGAAGGATATGTGAAAATTTAATGAAATACATTTTGTAAATTACACATTGTGCTATCTTTTTTGTTTAAAAATTATTTGTGTAAAATTTAATACAAAGATTGTATGTAGTTTGTAATATGTGAGTCTCAATTTAAGTGAATCAGCCTGTATGTGTAAGCATTGAATGGTGTAGAGGTAATTGGCTGATTACCTTGCAAAAAATGGAACAGTGTGCCATAACCGTAAGCGTGTTGGTACACGCCAAATTATCACATTTATGAAAATAATCAAAATTAAGAAAACTATTTTAAAAACTATAACATTTTTTTAGCAGTCACTTAAGGGAATTAAAAAAAGTGACCGTTGGCCACTATGCACAAAAGGCTTAAGAATATTTTTTTCTTTGTTGCAAACTTTTTGCTGACGAGTATGAAAAATATATTTTTATTTTCTTTCAATCTTCTTAATTTTTTTTTACTAACAACATTTTCAACAAGGGATATCGTTTATATTTATCTTCACTCTGATTTATCAATTTCATGACCCATAAATTTCATTAATGAATAAATCAAAGTATACCAAACCTCCTTATTTGTTGAAACAAAACTTTTTAATCTCTTACTGCAGGCATCGTTGCATTTGAAGTAGCCCTTTGCCTCGTTGGTTTCCGGGTAAACAGAGGTCGCACACCAAGGATCATTACTCTCTACCTTGGAGCATGTTTTATTATACGTAATCCCTTTGTAAACGAACACATCAATGCAGCTCTGTCCATTGGCGGCAGCACATTCTTCAAAACAAAGTATGTATATACATATTAATAAACGGTTACAAAGTATTCAAGTTTTAGAACAAACTAAAATGCAAATAAATTGGTTTTAATTTTTCTGTAAATTGATTCTTGGGACTCTTATAAAAATCCTTACTTAAATATATTCACAGTTCAAAAAGTAGCTGGAAAAACTAAGAACTTCATAAAGTAATATTGTTGCTCATTATTATAAATATACAGAAACATTTCATGAAAAGATTTAAATTTTGCCTGAAGTATTGTTTTAAAAATATATGAATAAAGTTGCAATATTTATCATGGCCAAACATGTATTTCAATATTCCGAAGAAAAAGTCCTCTTGGTTTTATCAACTCTGATCAGAGAAACTTGATGTATATTAAGTATTCAGTTTACCTGTTGGACGAACGGATTGACTATCTGAAAACATTAGAAGGAATATATAGTTTTAAGAAAAGCATAAAATAGTTTTGTCTGCTGTTCATGAAGAAATGGGTGAAAAAAGACAATCAATTGCCTCTGAAATGTTATTACAGCAAACAATTGTGTTCCTCTTAAGTTCGGAAACCCAGGACAAAATATATACTATAATAATATATAAATATGAACGGTGACAATTACTTATTTAATCTATAATTTACTCCAAACCCAAAAACTTTTTTTCAACTCACTCCTGAAAACCCTGTTTCTCAATATACATTTAGATGACAATTATTGATTTTTTATTATTGAAAGAATACAATATTAAAAAAAGAAATTGCTGGACGTAATATTTTCTCTATCGTTGAATAAATTATTTTTACCTGGGCAGTCGATGTGGCAATTGCCAAAATCTTTGGCAAAACCTGTTTCGTAGAGGGTCGTTGCACACCAGGAATTGTTCCCATTATCAACTTTTGTGCAACCAAAATATGTTTTGTCTGCGTAGATGAAGGGAAACATGCAACTTACTCCTTCATTTGTGATATTGCAGTTTAAAGGGGTTGTCGTGGGGGTTGTCGTGGGGGTTGTTGTGACGGGGGATATTGTGACAGTTGGTATGGTAGGAAGCCCTTTAGGCCCTTTACTCGGCACTTTCTTCTGGATAGCGACACTGTTAAAAACAAAGATAAATATTTACTTTTGCTTGAAAAATGGCATTTACTATATCATCTCCATTAGAGGAAGAGTCCCTATTTACATTTCTCAATTTATTAGTGGCATACCTCTTTTTTTTCCTTTTAAATAGCGAATACAAAATAAACCACATTTTATCTCTTACTTCTCACACTTCAACTATTTAATAAAAAATAAATCACAACCTAGTTTGATTACAACGTTCGCACTATGAAAAGTGTAAAATAAAAATTAACTATACTACCTCCTAAAAACTATCGCCTATATGCTTAAGCTTATTCACCCCGAAATGTGTCATATGCGTTACACACAACCTTTACACTTTATCTGCAGTCCATTTCCGTCAGCCATACTTTTTCAGATGCCGTCGAAAATTTCGATCTAATGTCTATTACATTTTACACGGTTTTTAGCCTTAATTTATATGCATGCCTCCATTTAAAGGATTATAAATCATATTAACTATCATGAGCAGAGATGTTAAAACATGGATATAATCATAACTGCTTATTTCATGATGTATTCATGTCAAAACAAAAAAGACATAGTGCTAGAAAAAAGGCTGCATTCAATAGGAAATACTGAACCTCTACTTTTTTGTAGGTTTTAAATGATGTTGTTGAATGAGTTTTAAATATCTATTGCTTTTGACATTGTTATTTGAATACAAACTGAACATATTATTTTGCAGTTATTTCTGGTGAAATATTAAGAATCTAATGCAAGAAAGGAAGGGCGAAACTATTGATATCTTTGATTTTTTTTTAGGGGGGGGGGGGTATTCTTCTTGATAAATTTGCCAACATCAAACGTCAAAAACACTAACGTTCTTTTTACTTTAAGATATGCAAGGTGTCCAAAGTTATAAATCTGCTTAGCCTTATCCATGAACTAGGTGGATATTCTTGGGGGAATCGAAGGACAATAGCGGTGCAATAATTAACGCAAAAATTATTTTTTATAAAATCAAGGCGTGTCAAGAAGGAAAATTGATTTTTTATAAATGTACAACAAATAATTGAATTTTTATTAATTTGCAAAAAAGTACATGTTAAGTCATAAAACATTCAAAACTTATGGACAGAAGTCTTACAGCAATAAATTAATAGTCATGTATGGGCATAAAGTGAAAAGCTTGCATCAGTTTATATAAACCTTTCATACCAGGAGACTGTAACAATTTAAAATAGGATTCGATCAATATTGAAGAAAATATATTATAGAAAAGTTATATTTCAGGAAATTATTTTATAGTTCACTGTACCGTTACAAAAAGTATCTAAACGTTATCTAATAAAATATTTCATAAAACCCTTTAATTATCATGGATTATTTATTTATTCTATTCAATAAACTACAATTTAAATTATATATGATATAATAACCCATTACATTTCGTGGCTTCACTACTTTTTTATGGTACCAAGCTCTCTTTTCTTATTTCTATTCCTTTTTTTTTTTTTTTTTTTTAATTTTGTTTATTTCATTCTTCTAGGGTATCTTACATTCCGTACGTTGCAAACGTACATTATATCAATTTTGTACTCTCAAACACATAATAAAAGCAATAAAGGAATACGCCCATAAGGCAAGAAATTAAGAGTAATAATAAAAATAAAAGGGAATTTAAAAGATCTGGTTGATAAAATAGTGGCAGCTTGATCTTCTCAGTCCACACGAAGGGAAAATAGATTGTTTACATTTGTACTCCCTATTGTTGTCGTTTGACGCACTAGAGACCGAACGAAGAGCTTCTATATGTCTTCCGACGAGGCGATGGAGACCCACAGGGAGTCCAGATCCGCCCGTTCTTGATGCATAGAGGACCCTTTGAACCGTGGATACCAGATGCTCTATCTCATAGGCTTCCTGATAGGTAGGCGAGGTCGACACAAGCCAGTCCGGAGGAGTTAGCATCACCCCATATGCTCCAAATATTACTCCTTCCACCGCTTTGATGGCTGGGGCGACCCTAGGACAGAAGTAAAAGAAGTGGAACGAAGTCTCCTCGACCTTCCCGCACCAATGGCAGCTCCGCTTCCGGGGATCCACATGGGACTTGTTCATGAATAAAGAAGACGTGGCCAGACGGTATCTAAACCATTTTTGATGAGAGTCTGTGAAGCGGTTCTTCATTATTATATTAGGACTCCGCAAGCGTTTGTCTGCCTCAATGCCTAGATTTCTCAGTCGCCTACTTACGATAAGAAACGGACGTCCACAACACGACATAGACTTTCGAACCGTCTGATTGTCTAATTCAGCAAGAGCGATATAGAAGGGAATTGGTGGTCCAATAGGGAGCTCCTTTATTGATGTAAGAGAGCGACGCTTTTGTAATCGCCAACACAAAATATAATTTCTTATGTTTACTTTTCTTTGGATGAATTCTCCAACAGACGTGAGGTAACCCTCATTGAAGAACTCCGAAGAACTGTTCAACGATCCATTATGATTTAGAGGCTCGTTTACCCCAAGAAGAGGAAGGACCTTGTGCATAGTGGATTCCCAGGATGAAGCCATCTTCTTCCAGTGGGGACCACACGACTTTACGGCCTTTAGAAGTTCCAATGGACCCATGAAAATTCTCTCGAGGAAGTGGTGACCAATTATTTCATAGAAAATGTGTTTTATTCTAATTGCCCAAATGTCTTCGCTTTTAGGGAACCTCCGCAACCACGAAAAGTTCAAGGATTTCCACATGGACTCGACGTCAAGTGATCCCAGACCCCATTGAGTGACACTAGAGTTTAACCTACTCTTGGCAATGTAGGGCTTGGAGCTGCCCCAGACAAGGGAATCCCTTTGTACATATATTTCCTTGCACAAGGTCTCTGAGAAAGGTAAATATCTTATTATGTGAAAAACTTTGGGGAATACGTTAATGTTCCAGGCAATTAATCTTTCGTAACGGGAGAGTGGGGTCCTTTTGTAAAATGTGACAGTTTTTTGGAGAATGTCAATAACTTTAGTTCCATTAACTTTTTCAGAGTCACCTGTAGAGCTGGCTACCGTGACACCAAGGATATTTGCCATATTTACATAGACAAACCCCATGTAGTCAGTCCTCAATAGTTCCTCACAGTTTGTTAAAACCTGGGTTTTTGTAACATTGACTGAGAGGCCGGAAGAAATCGTAAAGTCCTCGATAAGCTCCAAGGATCTCCTAATGGACTCTTTTAATATTTCCGAGGATCCAGATAACAAGAGGGTAAGATCATCTGCATACATGATGCATTTAAAAATTTCCCTTCTACATCTATCCCTTTTATAGATTTTTCTTTGGTTAGCTTCTCCAATAGCCCATTTACTGAGATTATGAAGAGAGAAGGTGACAATGAATCTCCCTGCCTTGCACCTTTGTGAATATGGACGGTATCATGTTTGCCTGGGAGGTCTAGCTTTGAGGAGGAGTTCCGCAATATAGCCGAGATCATGTCTACAAAGCCATCCGGGAAACCATACTTGTAGAGTTGCTCCAAAATAAACTTATGCGATAAATTGTCGAAAGCTTTTTCGAAGTCAACCATTAACGCTGCATAATTATTCCTTTGATCTACACAGTAGTCGATTGCGTCTTGAATGGACCGTGGACAATCCTCAATATAGCGACCAGGCATAAATCCTTTTTGGCAAGGAGAAATAATTTGGGGGAGTGACTTATGGATCCTTTTATTTAATATTCCAGTGAGTATCTTATATGAGGAATTTAAAAGAGATATTGGCCGGTAATCTCTAATGTCTTCTCCCTTTTTACCTTTTTTCAGGACCAAGGTAATTAGTCCAGAGCTCATAAAGTCAGGAATGAAACCTCTCTTGAAGATATCGTGGAAGACTTTTTCCAAAATTGGAGCCAGGGGAGCTGCAAAAGTCTTATAGAACTCATGAGGGAGGCCCGACGGTCCAGGCGCCTTATATTTTTTATTGTATTTATTTATGTAATCTAGAATCTCCTCCTGAGATATTGGGGCATCAATACCTCTGAATAAATTTTTATTTTCGCAGTGGATAGACTTTTGGGTGTCTTTGTCTGGTATAGTTAGAAGTGGTTTCCATCTTTTTATGTCCTTGACCAACCTCCAATGATAACAAAAGTCACATATTTTCGTTTCTGAGCAATCTATACAGCTATATAATTTTGAAAAATAATTAGAGGCTTCATTCGACACAATTGTTGGGTCATTAGAGATATCACCTGAGTTTAGTTTTAGTCTAGTAATCTTTGGCCTTGAAGCAGACTTTTCCAAGTACTTGAAGGAGGTTTTCCCTTTAATATTTAGGTTAATAATTTCCCTCCTTAGTCTGATCATAGTCCCTTTGTTCTCATATTCGAGAAGTTTATCCAGGTCCATGTTTTTTTCCACACAGTTATCGCTTATATTTTCAAAATGTTGTATTTTCTTCTTCCTCTCCTCAGCTTTTTCTTTTCCTTTTTTTACAAAGACCTTCTTTGCATAGGACTCAATATTTCGTAGGGCATCCCATGGTGAGGTGATTCCTTCGTACATATCTGTTTTTCTTTTATCAATCATGTCAGATATCTCATTCAGGCATTCTTCTGAGTCGAGCAGGGAAACATTCAGTTTCCAGTGCGATTTACGAGGTTTTGTTGGTCGAAAGAAAGATGCAAAAATTGGATGATGGTCTGAAATATAGCATGGCAAAGTTTTGAATTCTTTTAGGAGATTTGAAATTTCATATGTAGAGAAAATATAATCGAGTCTACTTTTTATAACTTTATTGCCTTTAGTTATCGTATGGAAAGTCATTTTAGGTGACTCACCATCCTTATTTAATCCCAGGTCCACTAGATTTTTTTGGGCAATAATTTTTTCTATATCTTTAGCGTTTGCTTTATTATTGGAACCCTTGTATCCACATGCGTCTCTTTCCGGGTTTCGTGTAATATTTAGATCCCCAACCAGGATCATTTCATTCCCTTGTGGGGGAGGATAATTTCGGATTATATCGGAAAACCAACTGTTTGCCTCATAATTAACACCATATATCCCGTATAATGTGGTTTTCTTCTGTAAGAAGTAGAGGTCCAAAATTACGTAGTTGCCTTCTACGTCAGCAGCTACTAATGTGGGCTTTAAGCACTTTTTGACTAAAACGATCAGCCCCCTGGAAGGATGTGAAGTTACCTTCATTGCTTTGGCAAAGAAGACTTCATGCGAATTAGGGATAAGTTTTTTAATGTAGGTGACGTCATCCAATCGTGTGTCAACAAGGACTACAACATCTGGAAAATGACAGGAAAACTCGGAGGGAGAGGCAGTATTTAAATAATGTAGAACTTTTTTTGTTCTTATTATCGAAGCTAGAGAATTGACGTTATATGTTACCAATGAAGACATGGTCGGTTTACGTTGATTTATGGTATTTTGTATATATTGTTCAATACATTTCCAGAACAATGACTATTTTGGGGATTTTCCCTTTTTCTTCTTTTTGGATTCATTACTCCTTCGAGGAGTCATTAGGACTTCTGTTACTGAACGACACTTTGTATTAGATGAAGTAGCTCCTAGGGGATCGATGTTAGAATTTTCTTCTGGGGTGTCTGTTTCAGTGTGATCGAAATGGAATTGTTTTGTGTCGTCGATGCCATCTGGCGATCTATTTCTCTTTTTATTTTTCTCGGATTTATTTGAAAATGCTTTAGAATCCTCGTCATCGGCTGCCATAGAAGCCTTTTTTTCAAACATAGGATTTTTCTCCTCGTCACTAGTTTTCGGGATGTTTGAGAGGTCCACAGGGTTTTTAGGAAGTTGAGAATCCGTGTTGGTTATATTTAGCGACTCTTCAATATTTACATGAGGTTGAGTTCCTGAGTGTACTGTATTTAAAGTCAAGTTGGAGAGGCATTCATTTGGGTTTGGTATATCTCCAGTATGGAGAGCGTTGGTGGATGGGCTGGGAGGATCTAAGTCTATCTTAGACGAAGGAGTTTCAGGAGAAATTGTTATCTCCAGTATATCTTTGAGAGATTTTCTTCTTTCCGAACTACTCTCCATTGATTTGCCAGTATGCCCCTCTTTTTTTAGTTGGGTAAGTAGGTAATCTCTATAGTCTTTTATCTTTACCTTGTCAGATGTACATTGTTTCATCGAGTGTTTAAACCTGAAACAGTTAGAACATTGCTTTTTGGCCCTATCATAACTGAGTTTGATTATTTGTCCACGGACGGGCAACAGAGGTGGCAGACTGGATAAGTTTCCCTTAACATCGAACTCGATGGTGCCAGATCCAACAGAGACTTCAAGGCCCTTAAGGGCTGGGTGTTCAGCTAAGCTGCTTTTGTTTTTTTCAGAACGGAAATAACCCACTTTTTTAACATCCTCTGCAAAAAGCTTCATTGAATTGACAAGGTCCTCTTCGGAAACTCTTCCAACACATCGCATTGCCTGTACCCGGAACGTTTTTGTATTAAGATATGTAATGGCGTTTTTAAGGCCAATTATATCTACAGTGAATTTATTTTTAGAAGATTTTTGTATGTATTCAAATGGGAGTTCGATGTCCTTAAATTTTTTAATTAGTTCAATTGGCCTCTTGACACCTATGAGTGCACGGCCAGGACCCATTTCCGACGTGATGTGAGATAGTTCATAAGCTGGAATTCCCAACTTATGAATGGCAATTTCAGCCACATCAAAATCTAAAAATTCTGATTCAGTAGGAAAAGAGTTGTCTTCCTTTTTTATTAAGATACGGAAAAAATTCCAGAACCCAAATCTAGATGACCCATTTACCGAGTTTTCTTTTATTTCAGAACTGTCATAAGTGACGTCATCGGTAACGACCGAGTCTTTGACACGGACGGACGATTGGACGCTTTCTTGTTGTTGAGGGATCGATTTAGGAGTACTGACCTTCGTGGATGAGTCCGGTCGAGTGTTTCCCTTGACCGCTTGGAGATACGGAGGCTCTTCATGGGAGTGAGAACCGTCGTGGGGGGGAGACGACCCCCCGCGGGATTGGACATCCAAAGGGCAGGCGAGGTGTCCTATGACACTATGATCACTTTTCCGTGAGATAACTGCTGATAATTAGCACTTAATTCACTAAAATGAATAAATTAAATCTCCTCTCTAAAAACGCACGTCTTTATTTACATACGTCAGGGAA
>CP045891.1:29389642-29407065 GCA_013387185.1 Caligus rogercresseyi
AAAAGTGTTGGTGTTGGGGAAATTCATTCTGTAGTTTACTAAATATAGTTGACTGATAAATGTTAATCGAAGTATTTTAGTCAGAGAGGAATTTAGTTATGGAGAAACTTATTTCATTTGGTTAATTCAAAGTATCAAACTACATGTAATTCAATACGATACGGCTATTGTGATTACGAGAAGATCATTAAACATGTATATCATAAAAATGATTTTTGGGAAATGTATGGACTATTTGTATGTCTTATTTTTATTTGGTTGTTTCATTGTTATAAATTATGGCATTCATAAGGTGTGCCTCTAAAAGATAGACTAAAACATTAATTTTAAACAACTATTGTTGTCAAGAGATCATGGTTTGGGTATTGATTTTTAACCCTCAAACTTGCCTTATTTTCATATATTGAATAATTTAAATGGTCAGTCTAACAACTTTAAGTTTACCAAAAATGAAATTTAAGATTTACCTTTTTCGAACCACAACTGTATTGTATATGATAGAAAATATATATGTACATAAGAAACGCCTCCATTTAACTTAGCTTAGTTGAAAGCTGCAAAGGTCCTTGAATCAATGGAAATATGTCTATCAAAAGACCTTCGAGTATAATTGTGAGATATTCTGCAGCAAGACATATCGCACAAACGCTCAAGATTCCAAATAGCAAAGGTCCTACAAGGAACTATGGATCTGACCTACTCATAATTTTTCCTTTTCTTCACATCTTGTGAGGGTCTTTGCAAACAAAAGAAACCCTAAAAACTATTGAATTTGATCACTCTTGAAGTTGTATTTCATGTTTTGTCTGTTAAACAATATTTTTGTATGTTTTATCCATTTAAACAGTTATTAATGTTTTTTCTTTATTTTTATTTTTTTACAAATTCTTTTATTTTTATACACTTTGAAACCTTCAAAATAAAAATATTTATAACTTACAATGTTTTTTAGGTTGGTATTCATTTCAATTTCCTTTATTTATATCTTAAGTTATATATATAGATATATATATATATATATATGTACTGCATAATAAAATAAAGACATTGCGGCAGAGAATACGGATATAGATAATATAATATTAGTTTCAGGGGGCATCACAGACATCAAAAAACTATTTATCGCTAAAGCAGGGAAAAGTGATATAAAATCATCACACTATATAAATATATACATAAATGAATATCTCTATAAATGGGTAGATCTATAATTTAATAACACCTAGAGGTGTATCTCTCTTTTGATAATAATTGCTAAAAATCTTCAAATCTCTCCCTTTGATTTTTGATAAGGGGCCTCAAAGTCGCTCCTGATTTTAATATATGCATATTAGCAAATATTCGCATTTTTATCAAAGATGAACCCTGACACGTATTGGAACATTCATAATGTACGCTTTTTCTATGTATGGCTCTTCACAGTTATCAATTAGTAACAAGAAGGTGAAGGGAGTCGTGCCCCTGATATAAAAAATCTCAATATGCATAAATAACATTTCAAAAGCCGCATTATTATTGTAGTTAATATCATAAATAAATCGCCCTCAAATACATATTATTATTGTTATTTTGGAGGTGAAAAAAGTATGTTAAAAAGGGCGTAAATGTTTCTTACTCCATTTACTATCATTTAATGCAGATTTTATAAGTACTCAAACAAAACAACATGAAGTTAGGGACTGAACGACTAATATTTCAGTTTTTTTTTTGTTGAATTGTTTATTTATTTGCTAAAATCCATACATTGTAAAAAACAAGAATACACAAGAAGTAGGAGATAAAAAAACACAATCTCAAGACAGTTACGTTAAAAACAGGTTCGATAGACTAATTTTGAACGCTATAATGCTTATTTATAACTATCGGATGCAATCGATAACCTAAAGGAAAAAAAAAAAAAAAAAAACAAGACATAAATGAACATTAATTAAAAATTGTCTAAAGATAAAACCATAATATAAAGTAATTATTAAAAATTGGGTTCTTATTAAAATTATTAATTCAAATATATTTTTCTTGTCACTCGGTTTCATAATTATCGTAGATATATTAATTTAACGCGTAATACACAAGGATACATTTTTATCGCGTAAATGAACAAAAAAACTATTTTTACCTTCTTTCTATACAATTTGCTCTCTTAAATTATAAATCAATTTGCCATGTGGTACTTTTATGATATAATGTTATTGTATTACTTCAGATTCCATATGTAACAAACAATCACCACTTATATCAAACTCGCTTCTATTAAAACACATATCCCTGCCATAAAGATAATGATTTTAAAAGTTAATTTCATGGAACAAGCTATAACTTTAACATATATATTATATTACTATAAAAATCATGAATACTAATAACCCATGGATATTTCAATTAATTGGTATAAAATGAATTATATATACAACATATGTCTATAAATATCGTTAAAAGTAAATGAAGGGCTGGAAAGATGACTCAGGCAACTTTTAAACTTTCTAGAGATTAAGTCTTTATTCGTGATTTCTTATACTCCCACAGTCATTTCAACAATATACGAAATAATGCATCTATTGATTTTTTAAAGTATATAACAATTTCTACAAAAAGTTAAAAACGCATTTAGAAAGATTTTAATAAGTAGTCAATAAATGCGGTCGTGAATGCTTATAACTATATCCGAAGGCCGAGTTTGAAGCTTATCTGTAGATAATATTTGATGTATAAAGAACATATGTTCTTTGACGATCATAGCAAGTTTTTCAGAAATATTTTGTAGAAGTTAACTATTTTATGTTATAAAAATTTGTAAATTATATTTTTAAACCATAAATCTTAAATGTTTTATTTCTCTTTTATGTGAATTCATATCTACTCATTAATATAAAAAACTTGAATCTAAGTGGACATATACATCAATTTTGCTTCATATTTCAATCCAGCTCAACTCAAGAGATGCTTATATGAATATTTACACTTGACTTTTCTTTATTCCAAATGTCAAATGTAGAAGAAAATAAACTTATCCACAGACATCTTAAATCTCCATCCAGATGAAATAAACGACAAAACATATATTTTTATGCTCATTATCTTTTGTCAACTTTTTTATATTCTCATATATTTACTTGCTTTAAGGCTGAGTCTAAACGTATGAAATAAACTGATTTGAACTGTAATTGCAGCCATATACTTTGAATGATGCAAATCTTAAGGACCATCAGCACTTCTTCCTTCATTCATCTTCAAGAATGGCATTCATTTTTTTTGCCCCCAAATGGTAGTGGTAGCTATTTAAAACTAGAGATGTACTGAAATTAGTTCAAGCTAAATATTGTCCCACATTTCTATATCGACTCAGTATAAAATATCATATACAAAAATATGTAAATTATGTATTCGTAAGGCTTTTGAATTATATTCATACATTTATTTAAACATTGAGTCGACTCTTCCATTTGACATGGAATCATATGATTTGATAACAGTCTTTCTCCAGTATCTGTAAGTTCAACTACTGAAGAAAACTCAAAAATCTCCTAGTCGAGTCTTTTTTTATTTTATCAAGTCTTTTTTAGATGCTTTTTAAGGTCATATAAAAATAATAAGTATAAATATTAAATAAGTATAATACTACAAAGGTTATGAAATATATTTATTTAGTAACATTCAGTTTTAAAATAACTCTTTTAGATCAGACACATCAATCATAAACATAAGAAAGTATCAAGTCTTTTATAACCTTTTTATAGGGATATATCTAAGAAATACACAAAATATACAGAATGGCAACTTTAAGAGTTTTTATAAAACAACTTTATTTATTGTAAGTTCAATATTTTTATCTTATTATTCCATGTAAGTAAAATTAAAACAAATCTGATATTTAAATATTCTCGTAAGGACTAGTTTTTTTAAAACACTGATAGTTTTTGGGTTTTTTAGGTTATTTAATCAACTTTATTTATCCGTAATTAGATTAAAATTACAGCCCATACCCAAAGAGACATACTCCGTAAATATATTACTTATAAAATACTTATATTTAATATGGGCGATGTTAAGCAGTTAATTTTTTATATATTTTTTTATTAAAGAAGTGCATATCATTTATAAATATGGTCCTCAACAGTTTAAATGACACCCTCCAACCGCCTACAATTTTTTTTGCACATTCTCAATATAGATATTAAGCATTGATCTTTAGAAGGCTTTTATTTTCTACACGTATAATTTTTTAGAATGCTTAAAAGCCTCGGTAATAAATCATTTACTTATCGTTACGTATATAAAAATAAAATTATATTTTTTTGTGAAAAAAGTCCCTAAGTATTTTATTCATTTATACTCTCGTATATCTATTAGGATTCCATGTCAGTCTATTTAGATCCAGTCCTGGACTCAAGAAATACTCTCTATCTCTAATTGCAATGAATCTAATAACAAGAGTCATTAAACAAACAAATGTTTTTGGCATTTATGGTATGCCATAGGGAAATATTCCAATGTACAAATACCACTTTTCATAGGAGTCTTGGAGTGAATGCATTTATTTATTTGTCTATCATGAGTACATCATTAGAGTGACTCAAGTCAGACGCCCCCAGTACTTTTTAATAACAGAATAAATACGAAGGTAATGCAATGATATATGCATACATTTGATAGAAGTGCTTATATAAATTTGCATGTCGTTTTCCAGGAATAGACACTACCACTCTCTGCCCCTCATCAATTAGTGTCTTCAAAAGTTGTCTAAGCCTGTCTCCTTATCACATGCAAGATTTGATCCTTTGGATTTCATTACATATCTTACTTTTTTGATATTTTAATTTGTCTAGGATTAATTTACTTAATGATTCTCTAACACGATATATGAAATAAACGAAAAAACTAATAGTAATGTCTAGATGGGAAAAAAATAAATGGATCCTCCTAACAAAAATGCCCAAGATTATTGATCTCTAGTAATTTTATATGTTTATACTCCTTTGATAGTAACAATCATTTGTTAAAAGGACGCAATAAAGTAGAAATTAGTTCATGTGAAGTTAATTTCAAAAAATATATAATATATTTATGTATCCTGCATCATTAATTATGATAGTTACCACTGTTTGTATAAAAAAATTTATGATACTTATGTTAAGCTTTTTAAAACTAAGCTCGATCTATTTGCTATGCATTGATATTATTCACATCATATTTTAAACGACTTATATATTAGTTGGCAGACTGATTGTTTTAGTCTTTATTTCAATTGTACAGGAATACAAAGTAAAAGGCAGTATAAATGTGTATTAAATAAAACATAACCATTAAGTTCATACATTAGAAGTACCTGCCAAAAGACCTAGCTACAATAAGGTATATCAAAGTGATTACAAAAGTTTCACAATATATATCCTACATCCTGTTGACAAGTTTATAAAACATAATATAACCTAGTATTTAAACAAAAAAAACGAAACTTTTGTGTAAACAGTCAAAATACTGTTTCAACAACAATTTTCTTTAAATGGCTTAAATATCTGTAGGAATTCATCCAACCGAATTCACCTAGTCGATGGCGTACTTCCATGAAACCCCGCTTTGCTCGTAGATTTTGAAGGTCAAAATGGTGTTCTCGCCGAAGCCGAAATTCCATGCCCTCAATCTTCTCGACATACTTTTGACTGTTTCCTACATCTTGATGTGAATTACATTTCGATACTCAGTTTTAATCTTAAAATATTGTCTTTGGGTCACAGATATAGATAATACAGATGCGCAGAACGCATGTTTAGATTCCTCTGATTAGAAAAAAAACTGAAACGTCCCATGACGTCACAGTAGCTATTTGGTTATTAACAAAAATCAAAGGTACATTTAAAAACAGTGATTATTTTCAAAAGGAAATAAAATTTGAAACCCGGAGCTCTCCTGCGGAGGCGGAGCTGCATAGATCGGCCACGTTGCTCCGGAGCTCCTAGATGCGTGCGAGCTACCAGCCAAAGCCTCAGAGTCCCGCTGCGGTGTTCGGACTATCCACTTCCTCCCTGATGCTGAATCTGTGCGTTCCCCGGGTGGCTCGTGGCGGGGGAGGGGCCCTCCGGACGTTATTCCTTTGAGAGCCTTAGTTCTTAATTAGGTGTCCTAGAGGTATTAGATACGTTTTCAAAATTCGTATCTGTGATGACGTCACATTTTTTTATTGGAAATATCCTTCTTGTTTACACTGAGTTCTGCCCCCCCCGTCCTGGGTTTGGGTATATTGATAGTTAATAAGTCCCACTATATTTATTAAAAATCTATTTTTCCACATTTTAAAATGTTTAATTGAATTTTTTTTTATCACTTAAATCTCATATACAAGCATACAAAAGAGTATTTGTATATATATTGAATGCTATGTTTTGACATAAATTATTTTTTTAACTTTTTGGCAGGTTATATTTTAACCAAACTAGTTTAAGTGAATGTTACTCGTCCCGAATTAAACTTTTCGAAAAACAAATAATATATTCAACATATCATTATAAGATTTATTGAAGTTTGCTTAAATTATAGTCTCTTTCTATCTAAATATTTAACTCGAATAACGTCTATATAATATGTAAGAATAAACCCAAGGTAAAACAATCTGAATATATTTCAATGTCTTAATTTTTTTCTTGGCTTTTTGGCCTTCTATAGAGTAATTGAGATTTTTGTAGATAAAGCTGTGCCTGAGGCGTGATGCTCTTCATTACCCGCTTTACAAAAGTCAGCACAGTTTTAAAATCTGATAATGATACTGTTGGAACACACCTTATATTATACTTTTGTAAACTTGTTGTTCTTGAGGTATCAAAGGAAATTCGATCAAACAGTTTGAAGTTACCCCTATAATAACTTTTTAGAGCCTCTCAAAACCTATTCATCATTCGATATAGTGCTTTCTCTTGCATTATACACTGCATGGCTATACATAAAATACTCACGTCCCTTCCTACTCCTATTACACGATTGCGTCCCATAGCATATATATTTGATGTGAGATTATCAATAATCTTTGGTGTAGCTCTTTTTTGAAATACCCTTTAACATACTGGGTGAAACCTTTTCTATTAACTCTTCTTAATTAAAGTCCCTTTTAATAATTAAAATTTTAATTTCATATATATATATATACTATTATAAGGAAACGACCGGGTCTCGGCTGTTTTTAGAGCGTCCCGCCCGGTGTCCCGGTTTTTTTAGACACCGGGCCGGGACCTAAATATTTTCTTTCGTTTGTTATTCCTAATTTTTTTTAGAAAATAATTTCCAAAAAAGTGAGGACTTTTTTCTTTTAGAAAGGAATTGTCGAAAAAAAACGTCGTCACTCTTTTTTGGGAAGAGTATTTTCTAAAAAAACGTCCGTCCACTTTTTTGGGGAATATTCTTTTCTATAAAAACGTCGTCACGACTTTTTTTTGGAAAGCCTTTTTTAAAAAAACCCGTCATCACTATTTTGAAATTCTTTTTTGAAAAAAACGTCGTCACTTCAGAATGGTCGAAGGAAGCGAAAATATATATTAAGTCCCGACCGGTCGTTATATATATATAGGTATATATATATATATATAGTTATATAGATCTATATAATATATAATATATATATATTCAGAGTAGCTAGGCAAAAATGTCCGGTTTGATATTTTGATTTTGTGAACTTAATTAACTTTGAATTGTGTTTTCTATGGTACTGAAATTTATTTGGCTTTACGTATATTCAAAGGATCTAAATTATTCATATGCCTCCATTGCCTTCACGACGGCTTCGAGCGGGGCCGGAAGCGTTTGTGCAGGCATTATAATGTGCTTCTCAGGGAGTTGTCCCACTCCTTGGTGATGGTGGCCTTCAGAGAGTCAAGATTGAGGTCAGGGTCCCGGTTGGTCTTGCTCTCAATTGCGCCCCACCAGAAAAAATCCCTCAGATTTAGATCCGGGGATGACGGTGGCCAGAAGTTCTTCGGCCAGAATGGGCCATATTGTTCCTTGCAGAACATTTGGTTCTTAGCTGCCATATGATATGGTGCACCATCCTGCTGCACACATATTTCCGGTGGGGTATTTTTTTTAAACCATGGCAGAACAGTATACCTCAGGACTTTGTAGTAGGCCTCGGTGTCGATCTTCTCGTCCGGTCGAAAGAAGAATGGAGGCATCTTCTTTCCCGTCGGACCTGAATACACCAAGGACCATCACTTGCTGGGGATTCTTGTCCTGAAGACTCCTTGGACATCCTCACGTTGCTTAGCAAGCCATCGATCATTTCTGCGATTGTAAACTTGGTCCACTGTGAAGATCTTTTCGTCTGAAAAATATTTTTGTGAGACATGGCTTCTTTTTCAACCAATTTAGGATTATCTTGCACCTATCGAGCCTCTTCTCCATCGCTGCTGCTGTCATAGCTGTCTGTGGTTCCGAACGAATGATTGCAAGCCCAAATCTTCCTTGGCAGCCAGCTAGATTGTGCGCCTGGACACGTTGAACTCTTTTGAGAGACGGTTTAGGCTGATGGTGGGGTCCGATTCAACTTTGGCCTTAACTTATTGAGAAAGTCGTCTGTCCGCTTTTTGTTATGGCCACCAGATCCAGAGCTCTGTTGAAGCCTTTACCATCATTTTTGGCTTCCTGGATACGACGGACAGTACGGATCAACGCCAACGATCCGGGCAATATCGACTTGATTTATTTTGTGCGTCAAGCAAATCGTGAATCCGTTGTCTTTTTCGCTTGCTGAACACTCATTTCTGTCTGAGAGATATTTTTTTATAGTTATAAATTGTAGCTATTTGTTTCAAAAGCGTAGCTGATTTACTGGTTTTGAATTTTTACGTACGCTCTGCGCACAAGAAACAAACTTATCAACCGGACATTTTTGCCTAGCCCCCTCTGTATATATATATATATATCTATATATATATATATATTATATATATATATATATATATATAGATATATATATATATATTAATATATAGGAACCTATTAACAATACACTTTGAGCAAGATCAAATGAGATGAAAGTACGTTATCTGATCAATTTCTTTATTCATATACAGAGCACATGTGACCTCCTTATAAATTAGAGATTTATTATTATCATATTTCCTACTTCATCAGCAATATCTCCTCTTCCTCTTTTGCTCCATTGACAAGGTGTGTACTAATATTTTTTTTCTCATAAGCATTCATGGCTGGTTCTTTTCATGAGATGAAAAGGAGTGAACGCGGTGCTTTCATAGGAGACGGGGTATAATAGATGAAGAGACTCATCGCCCCCCAACACAAATTCCATCCAAACTAATGGGTCCTATCGGAAATCAAATGTCCGAAGTAATTAAGGCGAACTGACTCCCAAGGGTCTCCTTCAAGACTCCTTTCTCATTTCTTTCTTCGTCTCCCTAAAAATTAATATCCTCCTAGACTAAGACTCTTTGTCTCATTGTATTGCCGCTAGGGGGGATTCAAAGCACACCATATAAATGTATTAAAAATTGTGAACTATCAATAAACATAGGAAAATTAATCATCTTCTAATAAAAAAGAATTCCGTTCGTTCGTTCGTTCCCGTATCCCCCCCGAACGGTCATTAGATTTTGACGAAATTTTCAGTGAATAGCTTTTGAGAACTCAGGATTGTTTTAGTGGGGTTGCCAACTCCTGGAAAATTCGTCATCGACATACTTATTAAATCGCCCAAACCTTTTTTGTTATTTAAAAAAATACCAATTATATTTTTTCCTAATTTTCTTTGAATGAAAGTATGAGGTAATAAGACGTGTTTTTAATTTATTGAGTGTTTCCCGGAAAATTCGTTTTCGCTACATGATTACTTAAGAATATTTTTTTTTTCTGTCCCTGTACGTTTCCCCAAATTTACTTTTGTGAAAATAACACATTTTTTTTTTATTGCAACATCGTGCTAATCGAATATTAATAATGCCTAAGATGGAGAGTGATGTCAATACCCAGCCTTAAGGAATACAAACGGAAAAAATGGCAATGACGATGAATGACGACTTTTTAAGGAGCTACTTTTCATTAGAAAATCATTATTACTCTCTATGAAATGGCTTAAAAATAACTTCTTTTTATGATATTAAATACCCAGCCTTAAGGAATACAAAACGGAAAAAATGGCAATGACCACCCAATGATACCTTTTTAAGAAACTGATTTTGAAATGAAAAAGCCAATGCGATGACATCACTTAAAATATTCGTGTAATTTCATTTTTTCTACGATTTTAAATACTCAGTCGTACGGAACAAAACGAAAAAATGGCAATGAAGAGCTATGACAACTTTTTAAGGAAGTCTTTTAATATGAAAAATCACATGCAATGATTTCACTGAAACTATTCGTGTGATTTTTTCTTTGTGCGATGTTTAAATACCCAGCCGTAAGGAAATGAAAACGGAAAAGATGGCAATGAAGACACAATTACAACTGTTGAAGGAACTGATTTTAATATGAAAAGTCACTTGCGATGACATCACTGAAATTATTCGTGTGATTTCTTCTTTTTACGATGTTTAAAATACCCTGCCTTAAGGAATACAAACGGAAAAATGGCAATGGAGACTCAATGACAACTTTTTAAGGAACTGGTTTTAATATGAAAAGTCCACATGCAATGATTTCACTGAAACTATTCGTGTGATTTGTTCTTTTTATGATGTTTAAATACCCAGCCTTAAGGATATCAAACGGAAAAAATGGCAATGAAGACACAATGACAACTGTTGAAGGAACTGATTTTTTTATATGAAAAGTCACATGCGATGATTCCACTCAAATTATTCATATGATTTCTTTTACGATGTTTAAACTACCCTATCTTCAGGAATACAAAAACTGCAAAAATGGCAATGGAGACTCAATGACAACTTTTTAAGGACTGGTTTGTATATGAAAAGTCACATCGAGACATCAGTGAATTATCGGTGTTTTTTTCATTCCACTAATGTCAAGTTGGCAAATCCCGGCCAGCGCCGGTAATATACGCTAGTTAGAAATATAATATAAACTATGAGATATAATACAAAATATAAACGAAGAATACTTTAAAACTGAGCAGCAGCAGCATAAACAATGCATTTTTTGTAATACGAAAATAGAGATATTTTTAAGACATTGATCCGAATTTTATACATTATTTTACAGAGACATTCCATACCATACGTATAATCATCATTTTTTGTTACAAAAGTAAATTGTTACGGTTTTATAATCAATATTATTAATGTTTTTATCATTTTTAATCACTGTGCTACAAAAATAATACTTCAGCCCTTTATTATTTGCCATATAAACCGCCAGTTACCAGCAATTTTCAATGATGTGTTGAAGATAAGTTATCCTAAAACGCCTTCAGAAGAACAATTGGTTTAATCCCATTCGACCTCAGGTTGGGACATTATAAAGTCCTTTAAACTACCGCTAGATTTGACTACTGAATGCTAAGACAATTATTGTCTATTAAAATATAATCAAAGGATCCAATAACGTGAACAAAAGTATCCATTAAGCGATTATAACTTATTATTTAAAAAAATCGATATAGTGTTTAGCAATAATCCTTCTGATTAATTGTATGTTCAATATTTATTCCAATTAAATTTTAAAATGAAACGTGTGCAGTATTACTTATTTCTAGATAATGGAATAGGTTCGACAAAATCCCGTGAAGTTTTCATATCATTAATTTTTTTTTTCTATAAATCTAAACTTTTATATTCCATGGAGTTAAGATTAATCACAAAGAAAATATTTGGAAACACACTTTTTAGCAATGATATCAACTATTCAAATAAATTTTATGGTTCAGCTGTATATTTCCGAGATATATAAATATAAAATTGTACTTTTATAGGAAATACTACCTCAATTCACTAATGTTACACTAAAGTTTTTTAAATGCATATTTTTGAGATGTTTATATTTGCCGTGGAGCCATATCTTTTTGTATTCCCATCCTGCATTTTCACGCAATAAATAAAGTTATTGCTACTCAATAAATAAAATAAATGTTCCCGCCATCACACACTCACAAACCAACTGGGCAAAGCCTCCAAGATAATTATCTTACATACACAAAGTAATTATGATTATTACCTCTGGAAAAAAAATATATTTTTTCCCTTCAACAACATCGATCTAGATGAAAAAATAGCTATTAACTTCAGTATTTGGCTTCTATACTTTATAAGATTTATTGCGTGTGTGTCCACATACGCAATTAGTTTTAATAAATAAAAAATGTAGGTTTATTTTTAAGAGTGCACCACCAAATACGAAAATGCATGAACCGGTTGGACGCCAGGTAGGTAAATGAATGGAAATACATCATAGCCAGGATTGTGCATGTCTTCCGGCCAAAGTATGTGAGTTTTTCTTGTGTTGGCCCTAACGAGTACATAGACGAGAATATAGTTTGTATTTCCTTGTGCTAAATGTACAATGGGACTATTGTGTAGGTCTCTGATCCTTAAATACAATTGTGATAGAGCCATATGTTTAGGGCACTGCAATTATGAACTGGGAAATTTCCTTTGCATATCTCGAGTATTATTGAACAAAACAATGTTCAAACACATGGCATACTTTAAATATAATTTTTTATGAAAAGTCTTTAGCTAGTATTCATTTAGTAAAAGTTTCATTGACTTTCGTTGACAAGATTATTAGTTCCAATATAAATTAATTTAATTGTTTGTGCATGATTAATGTTTTCCATATGGTCTATTGTCCTTGGCTAAGAAGATAGCCTAATCCTTAACAAATCCATTTATAATTAAATTGATTTTACATTTTTAAAAATCGTCATGACAATTTATCAAGCCTTTATTAAACAGCTATCAAATAATAGTAATGATAATTATTAATTAAAAAAGATTGCTTGATAACTTACTGCGAGTTTTTTACATGAAAAATAGAATGCCAAGGGGGGGGGAGGAGGGCACAACATTGATTTTTTCAAAAAGTTAAAATTAAAATTGAATATTTATTAATATAATAGTTTATATATAAATAAATATATATACAAATAAATAAATAAATATATATATATATATTTATCTGGGTAGTCGTAGGGTAGGTATATATATACCAATATAATCAAAACTATTGTATTTGAATATATTAAATGTTGAAACCAAAAAGTGCTCGACCTTAAATTATGTTTATAACACCAAAAAACCATATAATTTTTTATGGTTAATGTTTAACGATTATAAATATTACTTAAAATTAATTATAAACTATCTTTGCTTATGACCATTTTTCTTATAAAACAATTTTTAAATTAATTGAGAAACAATAATAAAACTGTATAAATAGCTGATGCTAATGCTTAAAAACATTTAGTGTCATTAAAGAAAACAATCAATAAGTATTTCATTAAATTTTTATAATCGGTCATTAATTTTTTGAGGGCATTTAACACTTTATACAGTTCTTAAAAAGATCAAAATTTTCTAGATAATATTAGCTTGCATTCTAGTCAGAGTCAATGAATCGTCAAGTAGACAGTGAATTGTTTCATGCCTGCGTCTTACGTTCTGCCGGTAGTATTGTAGTATACATCTTTTTACTTTGTGATTATCAATGAAGAAGGAGACTAATTTATGCATCTTCTTCATAATGAGCATTGTTTACAAACGAATGAATGATTATAAAGATAAATAATGAAATGAAAACAATGAAGAAGCGAATCAAATATCTTTGATACTATTGAAAAATGCAAATTTAACCCTAATGACTCCATTGTTTTCGGGAGTGTCGGACACTAAGAAAAGATAACTAATTATATTCTCTTACGTTCTTAAACAGTGTTGCTCTAACATTATTCCCGTGTGGGATGTTGTGGGACTACTTCAACCTTTTATATCTTTATTTGCTTATTTAATTATCATGGAGGAACGTGAACAGACACAGACTCCAGGCATATGCAACAAAGTTTTTTATAGACATTTTTATATCTTTTTGCATATTATTATAGCGGTCCTAAAAAATTAAAGTTGCTCCGTTTTCAATATTTTTGTATACTTTAAGCACATAATTAAGGAGTTCACATTAAAAAAGTATAATTTTTTTTACGACATAAGTTTTTATTTCAACTATTTTCCAGAAATTCAATTATATATTTAACTTTATATTACATTGAACAGCTCCTCAAAATTAAAATTGCAAAGCACAAAAAAATGTAAACTATTAATTAATTTTAATGGCTGTATGAACAAAAAGTATTTCAATGCTAGATTTTATTCATTAAATGTAATTCATTTTCAGACTTATTCGTGTAAAGATGTAAGTTGAAATATATGTATTGATTTTCTTTATTTCTCATTGTCACCATTTTTATATGATCTTTATTGTATACTCTTGAACAACCAATAAGAAAGTTGTATCATTACTTCATAAAGCAAATCAAAGGTGTTTAGTCCGGTAAAGCAAATATCTATAAGAAGTAATATTTCATTTTATGTTCTACAAATATTTATCTACATCTTATTTGTAACTTTTTTATGCATTAGTAGTATTTAAAGAGTCTGCCTAGTAAGTGTCAACATAATCATTAAGAATGTAATTACTTAATGACTTGTTTAAGGGAAAGGTTCAACAGGCTAAAGGCAACAATCAATTGTTTTCTATGTATTTCTAAAAGCTGAAAGCCCACATATATGCAATATATGTAAGCAATACAATATTGTACATACATATGTCGACCTTTTCAATTATTATTATTCATTATAATGTAAATATAGGCATTATACACTCAGAGAGTGCAAGCCTCCGCCGTCATTCTTAGAGCCTTCCGAGCGGATTTTTCACGACTGGGCGGCGTAGAGGGACGGGGGAGGGTTCCCATCGACGGAAATTCCGAGAGGAGACGCTCCCGCACTCGATTTCATAGCTCAGCTACATCTATTGGCAGAGTAGGCTAAATTGAATATTAGTAGATTTAGCTCATTTTGCCTCTTAATTCTACTCGGAGATTCCAAATTAATAACTGTTCTGGCATTTCAAACAATTCCACAAAGTTTCATCCGAACCGTTCAGTAATTTTTGAGTTATCCTGCTGACACAACCAAACCAACAACAAACCAACGCAGTGAAAACAATACTCCTTCGGCGGAGGTATAATTATTTAAAGCATACTATATAAAAATAGAATAAGAAAAAAAATGAAAAAACCTTATAGTTGTGTTTTTTGTAGTTATTTTTCTTAAGAATGAATAATATAATTTTTAAGTCTTTAAAAGAAATCAATTTTAAATTAAAATGTTTAAATAAGTTTTTTTGAAACTCAATTTTTCTTTATTATGATAAAATAATATACTTTTTTATGCAATTTGTCTGATTAATTTGTTTTAATAAAGATCTTGTCGTGTGGGGGGAAAATATAGTTGCCCAACATTCAATTTTTAAACAATAAAAATATATGTAAATATACCAGTGCGCATTATTTACTAGTTGTAGCTGTTATTACTAGAGAGTTCTCTTTTTGTTTTCACATACAAGCTATTAATTATGATTCATAACATATCTTTTTCTAAATATAAGTGAAAGTTATATTAGGAATATAATTAGTATCCCTGTCTTCCATCACAGTCATTTTGAAATAAACCAATCCTAAAATCCAATAACCTCTTTCTCTCAGCAGTCATACAAAAAGGAGTGCAACCCCAAATCACCATGCATAAATTAAGAGATTTTTTTCCTATTTATAAACCAGTTTTTTCTGAATGATGCCCATGGAAAAAAACCTTATAAAATATGTAATTAACGACTTCTAAGTAGTCCAAGAAAAAAAAATAATATACTACTCAGTAGCCAACCTTACTTCTGTATAGATAAAAGGAATTAGAAGGGAAAAAAGAGGAGACTGGAATTTATAGGAGCAACGGACTCTTACGAGCGACAGTAGAAGCAGAAGAAGTAGATCTTCGTGAGGTGAGTCCCCAAAGCTGGGGCAGTATGATGAGAGAATATTAATAAAGTATACTTATTATGGGCATATATGTGTGTATATAATATGGGTTTCCATCTTAGAAGATGACATTTTTGAAAGTGAAACAAGAGAGCTACCAAGTTTTTTTTGTTGCTTTATATAAGTTTTTTTTAATTTATATTCTGAGCATGAAGTTGCAAATAATAGTTTTTAGTAATATTAAAAGGAAAGTTTTTTCAAATGAAAAATATTGAATTAAATTCATGGTATTATTAGAGGAAGATAAAAACTAGTCATATAATGTTAAATGTACTTAATGATATTTTACATGCTCTCTCTCTCTCTCTCTCATACACTAACGATATCATCCCCCTGCAAAGTCGTAAAAACATCGAAAAAGGGGTATATATTTTAGTTAATTTATTGTTCTTGCGAAGGCTTATATAGCCTTTTTGTAATATGCGGTGGATCATATTAGTCTTCAGACCACTTTTACCTGTTCTCTATATTTTGCCTCTTACCCTAGTATCGTATTTTCTGCACTATAAAGCGATGCACATTTTAAGGCACATCTTCAATGAATGACCAATTTAAGGAATCATGTTGAAGGCGCTGCAGTAGACGTTGGGGTAGCGTTATACATCCACTAGATGCGCTTCAATAAAGGGAAAGTCACCAAATAGTCAGATCAGTCAGTCAAACTATATTAATAGATTACAAACATTTTTTGACAGCTCCAAAATATAAAACAGCTGTTTCATCATTTATCGAGGTATTTCAAGTATTTTTGTAACACTGCTTTTCTTTAATAACAGCAAAATATAAACATTTATTTTCTTCCATTCAGTAAAAACGTAAAATGGTCTGATATGTTTCAGTAAATTATACTGTCCCTCGAATTCTTCTTCTTCTGCTGCCAAAATTGAATAGCTGGGCGATTGCGGCATCCAACTCGCTCGACTTGGTTCATCAAAATCTCATCGAGTCAGTGTCACAGGGACGTCAAAGGTGAGTGAACCGCGTTCGTATTGATGATATGCTCTGGCTGGATCTTTTTTCGTAATCTTGTTTTCTGTAATATGTCGGAAATTGATAAATATGATGGTTAGCCGGCAGCTGCTGTGAAACAGTAGCATGGGTGGATGGATAATTACGTATTTTCATAAACCGGAAGCACGGAGAAGGACCTTTAAATTCATAATGTTCAGCTCGCATTTAGAGCTATTGCCTTCATTCGAATAGTGATTGAACTGACACTTCTATTTGCTGCTTCTCTGTTCAACGATTCACTCTTCAATTTTGTCTGTTATGTTCCCGCTGGAAAACTCTGTTTGTCTTCTTGACTGTATCCTTGACTTAATTTTTTAACAAATCTTGATTTTCTACGAACTTCGCTTTGAACGATGTCCTAGTTTGAATATCTTTAGTTTCATGTATGCCAATGTAATAAGTGCTGGCATATTTTTCTGAGAAG
>CP045891.1:29407165-29429629 GCA_013387185.1 Caligus rogercresseyi
ACAAATAACATGGCAACAGTCAAAAAAAAGGTCGGACTAATTTTCCGTAATTCTTATAGAGTTTTATCCACTGATTCCGAATATGGTATTCATTTTTAAAGTTAGTGATAAATTCAGAGCTAAATGGATTTCAATTTTTCAGCACTTTTTCGATTCAGAGCCATTATTGACATACAAGGACTGAAGTATAGACAAAATAAATAGCAATGATTTGATAGAGCTTAGATCAAAGTACTCATTTCAATTTTTACTTCGTCTCTGGCACATTTAAACTTTAAAATATATGTCATTTCGTACGAAAAATGAAGGGTTTTTCTTAGAGACTCACTGATCCTCACTCAAAGTCTTACATGATTAAAAATTGATATGAATATGAAGAAAAATATCAAGCTTTAATTTGATATGCTTAATATTCCATAAAATGCCTTATTTAATCAAAATTAGCAAATGAATATTTTTAAATCCTCTCCATTTTGCCCTTTTTTAGAGAAATTCATAAGTCACCCAGTGAGATAGAAACAGAGAGAGAGAAACTGACGTCACAACGTATGTAAACAATAAAGAGTAATTTTCCTTCTTTCATTGGAATTTGAGTGTTTTTTTCCCGGAAATCTTCCGAGGATCCAGGATTCCTAATGAGTGGCCTGCCGGCTGTGCCGTCGTACACAACATTTGTGAGAAGAATTCATCGTGACACAGCCTCGGATCAAGCATGGAGCAAGGAGTGGAAGCTTAGGAGGACATGACTCCCCAGAGGGTGCTTAGCCTATTCTCTTTGCATCAAAGAGGATGATGAGTCGGAGACAGACAGAAGACAAGCACCTCAAGGACCTACCCCCCTCCCTTCTCTCTCCTTAAGGCTGGTTGGCTGGCTCATTCCGTCTGCTCAAGAAGATGACGTGTCGGGCACCCCGGAGGGAGGGAGGAATGGGACTCCCGTGAGAGAGAGAGAGAGAGTCATTGCCTTTGTCCTGTCTACCTACTAGCCTATTCTATCGGGGAGTCTCCTTTTCAAGTGAATCCATCGTTTTTTGCAGCAGAAAAATGAATTACTTACGTTTTCGTTTGCAAAATTCACCTTTTATTAACTATGCAAAAGATACAGCGGGCATGCACCGAAACTCTACGTCGATGGACAAATGGCGAGAAAAGTCTGAACTTTGGAATTCCCATGGTTTGTAAGGAGCCAACAAACCATATCACAGACTGCTACTTTTGCGCTATTGATTTGAGTGGGATGAACAGAAAGAAGCGGGACAGCCTCAAATATCCTGATGTTCTATCAGCACGCCGTCCTGTAGCCCACAGTGAAGAAATTCCAGTGCCTATCTTCGAAGAACTTCCTAACATAGTGACGAAGATGCCTCAAGTTTTGAAGAACCTGAAGAAGAAGAAATGGTTTTTGAAGATGATACTCCACATCCATTTTCCCAAAAGGAATTAAATGATCTAGTTCGATTCAAAAATATTATCTATTCTTATATTTTATAGGAACACTTAAATTATAACTCAACTAAATTATTATCATACTTATTTTATCCCGTGCTAAAAATGGCAACATGCAATTTACACGTATTTATAATTTTTAATGGACATAATTCAGTTTAAAATATACAATCAGATAATAATATATGTTGTTGAAATATCATTTTTTCTTATTTTAAAATATAGGACGATACACATGAAAAGTCAGCTGATAATAAACAAAAATGTTATGAATTTTTGTCACAAAATGGCTCTTAAAATCAATTAGCATTAAAACCTGACCTGATGAAGATAACGGATATCATTTCCTCATTAAGCAGTGCAAAACTTCTAAATAAGTTGTTGAAATCTAAGTCACTATCAAGAATTAAAAATAAATAGTTTACTGAGTATTTATTGTTTTTTTTTTATTCAGGCTCAAAAAAATTACATCACATAATATATGTACATATAAAACGTAGAAGAGGAATTACGTACTTTGACATCATTGAGCATTTTAGTTTAAAAAATTCCCCGCCTGATAAGCCTTTCAGCACATATTAAAAATTAATAACACCGATTAGAACATCTAAAAGGAAAGCAAATGAGGGCTTATCATGACAAAAAAAGTATACAAATGTAAAAGTTCTATCAAAAAATACTTTTAATGCTTCATACGATTTAATAATTATTTTTAACATTGATAATTATTTAGTAGAAACTTTGGGATATAATTTGATCAAATCTTCACCATACTGCCATCCAGATCCGAAGGCATTTGGGATTCAGCAGTGCAAAACCACTAAATAAGTTGTTGAAATCTAGGCAACAATCTATAAGTTAAAAGAATGTTTACAATGTAATTAATTCCTTTTTATTTTCATGCACTTACATATCAAAACAAGTTCAATGAGCGACAATCAGGTTTTAAATTTGCTGTCCCAATGATTTGAAGATAATTGTAACAGTTCTTGTACGATTGCTATTTCTTTAAAGACTAGCTCATTTCAGCTCCGTGGCTAAGGCTAGGTCCTGCGGGCGGCTGGGTGGACAACACGTAGTGTAAAGAACTTTCCAAAATCCTGTCACAATTACAGCGTAGGAATGCATCTTCTAGTTCTCCAGCTTCTGTTCTTAAAGTTGCTTGATGTCTGTCTCTAGCAGATGGCCCGTCGGGTGCCCAGGCGTTGTTCCCGGAGGGCATAATGTAAATGGAATGCTTATTGGGAAGGGTTAGATTGACGATTTGTGACTCGGCCTTTGCGATGTCCCTGTCCACTTTTAAATCATCTGGAGGAGGTCGTCCTTGGTGGAGCGGATGCCATAGCGCTCCGTAGAGGACTCGGCCCCATGGGGGAGATGGCTTCCACCTGAGAGTGTTGGAAAGTCTTTGCTTAGTTCCCAAGAATGGATTTAGAGTGACGTGAAGAGTGAGGCCAATGCAGGCGAGGGCGTGGTGGTGTTTGGTCCGCCTTCTAGAGTGTGTGGGGGATGGGAGTCTCTCCCCAGGTCCATGCAGGGTCGCTTGTGTGGTATCTTCATGGCATGCCCGGCGGCTACTGTTGAAATGGTGCTCTTTCAGTATGAGAGGATGTAGGGCAGGTGGACCCCCCCCCCCCCCCGGAATAAAGGACGGCGACGGATCGGTGGGCAGACAACTGCGCGTTTCATAAATGAATTATGTGTATCATTGTGATTTGTGGCTGTTGAAAGGATTGTGTTGTTGGATGTCTTGTTTTATCTTGGAAGTACACTCTTGGGCTCCTCGGGGCGGCGGCTATGAGTTTGAAGGACGTGGGTGGGTGACTGGAAGGGAGGTCGTCCCGCTGTATCTTTTGCATAGTTAATAAAAGGTGAATTTTGCAAACGAAAACGTAAGTAATTCATTTTTCTGCTGCAAAAAACGATGGATTCACTTGAAAAGGAGACTCCCCGATAGAATAGGCTAGTAGGTAGACAGGACAAAGGCAATGACTCTCTCTCTCTCTCACGGGAGTCCATTCCTCCCTCCCTCCGGGGTGCCCGACACGTCATCTTCTTTGAGCAGACGGAATGAGCCAGCCAACCAGCCTTAAGGAGAGAGAGGAGGAGGGGGGGGTAATGTCCTTGAGGGTCTGTCTGTCTGTCTCCGACTCATCATCCTCTTTGATGCAAAGAGAATAGGCTAAGCACCCTCTGGGGAGTCATGTCCTCCTAAGCTTCCACTCCTTGCTCCATGCTTGATCCGAGGCTGTGTCACGATGAATTCTTCTCACAAATGTTGTGTACGACGGCACAGCCGGCAGGCCACTCATTAGGAATCCTGGATCCTCGGAAGATTTCCGGGAAAAAACACTCAAATTCCAATGAAAGAAGGAAAATTACTCTTTATTGTTTACATACGTTGTGACGTCAGTTTCTCTCTCTGTTTCTATCTCACTGGGTGACTTATGAATTTCTCTAAAAAAGGGCAAAATGGAGAGGATTTAAAAAATATTCATTTGCTAATTTTGATTAAAATAAGGCATTTTATGGAACATTAAGCATATCAAATTAAAGCTTGATATTTTTTCTTCATATTCATATCAATTTTTAATCATGTAAGACCTTTGAGTGAGGAGCAGTGAGTCTCTAAGAAAAACCCTTCATTTTTCGTACAAAATGACATATATTTTAAAGTTTAAATGTGCCAGAGACGAAGTAAAAATTGAAATGAGTACTTTGATCTAAGCTCTATCAAATCATTGCTATTTATTTTGTCTATACTTCAGTCCTTGTATGTCAATAATGGCTCTGAATCGAAAAAGTGCTGAAAAAATTGAAATCCATTTAGCTCTGAATTTATCACTAACTTTGAAAAATGAATACCATATTCGGAATCAGTGGATAAAACTCTATAAGAATTAGTGAAAATTAGTCCGACCTTTTTTTTTTTGTTGATTTTTGTTGGCCTGTTATTTATTATATCATATTACAATTGGAAAAAGTAAATCAATCAATATCGTTATATATTTAGCAAAAACTCTTCTTTACTTATTGTCATTCTTTTGTAAAATTAACTGTAAGAAGTCGTATACTTAAAACTTAGAAAAATGATGGAAATTTAGCAAATAAGGCGAAAAGTATGATAATGATATTATTTGGCTTGCGTGTGATTGGCATTATGAATCTTCATTCTTGTTACGACACAACATTCAGAATTCTAAACATATGATCAATCTGATATAATTGTTGGATAATCTCCAAACATAAGACAAAAAACTAGTATTATATTATTGTGAGATTTAAAACAAAAATTAACACTCATAATTATGAATTGACTGTATAAATAATTAGTGCAAATTGAGAGCTTTTGCCTTACTGACATCAAAAGCATAATGCAAATAATTCAGCTGTATAATAATCTATTTTATGTCACGGAAGAGACCTTTTTTAAAAATAGGTTATAAGTGCAACAATTTTTTTTTGTACTAAATAATATTTCATTCGATTTCCTCTCGTAATCATCTGAATATGTTCCTTTATCATATTAATACATCCTTATATGCAGCCCCATCTGCCCTGAGGGATAAAAACTACTCCTATCTAAAAGAAATAACTTGATAGATATAGACAAACATATGATATCAAGGCAGAAAGGGGAAATATTACATAGCTATCAAAATACATCGACACACATACATAATAAATATGGATCTTTAAAGGGATTATCTGCGGAAGGAGTATCAATATTTTTTATTATTAAGTAAACATTACGGTGTATGTTCTTTTAAAGAAAGTGTGTCAATCAAAGAAATCAAAGAGAATATTATTGTGTTTCAGAATACGCATCATCATTCAATTAATAATGAAAAATGGCCAATATTTTTTCATTTCCAATTCATCCATGTTTTCTATTCATCTTTTTATATGTAATATACCATTGCTTTGGGGGAAATGACGGTGAATGCAAGGTGAACGTTACATTCAAGGAGGGCTACATAAACCACCATCTGGGGGCCACGAGGAGGTACAATCGCGTCGGGGCGATGAGGAGGGTCAGTAAAGACGAGCTCTACGACCAACTCAGGAAGCTCGGGGACACTGCCACGACGTCATTGCAGTCGGAGGGGATTATGGTACTGATGAGAAGTTTTTGGTGGTCTGATGAAAATTTTGAGTTTTAATTGGTCGACCTCATTATTTATGGAACAACCTAATATTATATATATTTATATCATAGGCGCATAAGATGGTTACTGCAATATATTTATATTCAATCAAAACTACATATTTAATATTTTTAATGTGCAAACACATAAAAATACACATGAACAATAGGAACCATAAAGGAGTGCTTCAAAAAACAGACAGGAGTTCATTTAAGCACATGAAGCACAATATACGATCCGAGTGAAGTTACAACAAACTGTATAAAAAATATTCATAGTGATTCATCCTTTTCATGATGATGAACCAAAGAAAGTAGTGGTTGTTGTTGTTGTTTGCTTGAAGAGACCCCGAAAAAACATACACATAGTTACATAGACTGGGTATTAAAGAGTTGTATAATACAATGGAGTAAGAATATATAAAAAGAATGATGAATCAGTTATTTTCTTAGGCAAAGTCATTTCTTTATTTTTTTTATATTACTTTATATTATAATCAAAATGTGTTTTTCCTCTTTCTCTTAGATCATCATCATTGTATCATAGTATATATCTATACATACTTCAGCTCATCATACAAAGAGAGGGGAAAAGCCAAAAAAACTACTACGAAATGGGGTAGGTGTGGGTCAGTGGGGCCCTAAAAAAGATTTAAAAAAGTTATGACATTAATTTTACGGTAATTTTATAAGCTACTTAGAGTAAAGAAAGTCATATGTATTGTAAATCGGAATGTGCTATGAAGTCGAGAAGTATTTGTTTTGACAGGAAATTTTGACAAAGAATCAGCAGCAAGCTCATATTTATATACAGAATATTATGCTTGAAGATTCTTTTACCTCCGCCGAAGGAGGTATTGTTTTCACTGGCGTTGTTTGTTGGTGGTTGGTTTGTCAGCAGGATAACTCAAAAAGTACGGAACGGATTCGGCTGAAACTTTGTAAGGTTGTTGAAAATGGCAAAAGAAACAAGTGATTAAATTTAGCATTCTGAGTGCAGATTTAAGAGAATTTGAGATGAATACTAATAAATATTTCAAGTTAGCCTACTCTGCCAATAGATGTCGCTGGCTGTGAAATCGGGTGCCGGGAGCGTGTTCCTCTCAGGAATTTCCGTCGAGGGAACCCTCCCCCCGCCCTCTACGCCGCCCCAGTCGTGAAAAATCCGCCTCGGAAGGCTCATAAGTACCCCATGACGGCGGTGGTTTGTACTCTCTGAGTGTATTTTTAGTTTATCTTCGCCGAAGAGGTATCGAACTTCTTCAACTGCAAAGCGTTACTATATTACCATCCATGAAAATGTATGCGGCAGTGTTCATAGTCAATTAATAATGAAATGTTGCCTTAAGGGTCTTACAAAAAGTCTAATCAAAATAATATTTTTATTGATTGAAAATGTTTTAAATACTTAAAAAATTGGGTAAAAATAAATACATACAATAACTAATTGTACAAAAAAAGAAGTTCTAATAAAATCCAAGAATGCTATGTCAACACATGTCAACAATTTAATGCCCTAAACCGATCAAAAATGCTATTCAAAATTTAAAGGTGGTATCTTCTGATTGTTTATTCGATGAACCTTTATCTACATTGAATAAAATTTATCGATAAAAAGTATACAATAAATCATATAAACTAACTCTATATTTTTATATGAAAATCGTAATTAAGTAATTACAAGTAATATATGGCCGTTCCTGATTTATGTTGGTTTATGATTTAATTTCGAAGCTATATAACTCGAGGCCTTCATTCTAATGATATATATGTATTAATATAAATATATATCATTTAATTAGTAGTGATGCATAAGGAACTGAAAGGAACCTGCAGTCTGCATCGTCGATAGGGTGACAGCAGCAATGGTTGACACGCAGCCCCCCAGTTGGTAACACGGGTTTCTTGAGGCTATTGAATTACTAAGGTACGCTCATCTAAGCTTTCGAGCGTCCTCTCAAGGGACAGCTGGCCACAAAATTGGTAAGAAGTGAGTACTGATTTTAATTATGATAATACTATTTTATATTTTATTGTCTTTATTGACGATAGATGGATAAAAACAGTTTTTATATCATTGAGAAAGCACTTGTTTGGTCACAATTAAGTTTGAATAAAACTTCATAATATATTATCTGTTTGAGGTGTAACCAAAACAAAAACAAATGGAGCCACTTTAATTTACATTTTTTATATACATTTGTCATAATGATATTCATTACATTTTATATTTATTTTTGCAACTGCATTAATTAATTTGTAAAGCAAACTTTTTTAGACACACTTAAACTTTGCACAATATCGAAACTTCGCAATTGCAGCAGTAGAAAAATATTTTCTTCCTTTGGGTTTTTGAGGAGAGAAAAACATAGGAGCAGCAACAAAATTTTTTAATTAAAGAAAAATTATATTTACTCACACAGAGCTTGTGACTTTTCTCCTTCTCTCTCTCGTTTCTGAAAAAGGAAGAAGAGAGAAAAAGGATCCCCATTGTATCATGATATGATAAGCTCAAACAATGGTTTCATCTGCCCTTGTAATTATCTAATCATGTTTTCCATTAAAAAAAAGTATACAGCAGGAGGCCATGATCCAATTCTTTAAGAAATGAAAATCCAAGGAAACGCTTACGGGAATTTGCATTAATTAGAGCATCATTGGTAGGGATAACCTCGAGAAGGTCCTTGCAAACTTATTAATTATCACCTTTTTTCAGTTGGTAGCCTTGTACTCTTTTTATCTACGTCATTTTTTTCTTCTTTGTCATTATTACTTCAGACACCAGTTTTCCAATAACTGTGGAGTTTTGAGTTAGTTTAAATAATTTATTTAGGTTCTCTAAGAATATATAGTTTATCAGTATATCGACTAAAACACAGATATGTAATCAAAATAGATATATAACCTATGGGGACATAAGTAGGCTTCTTTATACACAAATATGCATAAACATACATATCAACTGGAATCAATATGACTGCTTCAAAGAGTTATGTAAGTCTTTATGTAGAAGTATCGATGATCGATAGCAATACCTGGTTCTACGATGGAGAAAATATAAGCATATACAATAGACAATTATATTTATATTAAAATATATATTAATAATTTGTTTTCACAATGAATAATAAACATAAACTTATGGCCTAAATTTTGTCTTCCTTTATTTGCTCAGAGAGGGCATATATAAACTAAAACTGGTGACTTGATGCCGATGGGTTAAAACTTTACAATGCTGGCGGCGCTTGTCCAGGAGTCATCTAAAAGGGAAGGCATTTTGAGTGTCAGGGTGGAATAACGTGCTGCAGCTGATATTATTATTTTCCTCCAATCGTCGTTCTTCACAACTCTGTTGTTTGTGATGCAGTTGGCAATCCACGCCTTCGAGTTGAGATGGCGAATCCAATCGACTTCGCCATGGGTGAGTGGGGCCCAGTTTTTCTTCGCCAATCCAAATAAAACAATTCCTCTCACATAATAGTCTCCACTTTTATCCAGGCCTCTCACATTAAGAACCACAAACTTTTTGAGGATGGATATTGCCTAAATTTATTACACATCCTTATAAGCAAATATTTTGTTAGACGAATCATTATAATACATAAATATTTTCCTTTTATATATAAGACCTTGTTGAAAAAAAAAAATATATTGAGTGGTTTTTTTTCGCCATAGCCACAAAAGCTATATAAATCATTGTTCTACGCGAAGGATGATGGAAGAGATTAAGTTAGAGACACGGAGAATGAAGGATTTCGTCAAATTAAATAATTAAATATTTTCCGACTTATCCTTCTAAATGTTTTCATTAGTTGTTTTTTTTGAAGAAGTCACTGAACTAGATAATAGATTTAAACTAAAGTGTTCGGTGTATTTATTAGCAAATGAATGCAATATTAATGTATATTTTTAACCTTTAATAGGAATTCCATAGATAATTAATTGGATATATAAAATACAATACAAATTATAATTGTCCTTCAAAGAGATTCAATATATATATATATATGCATATAGGATATAAAGAATTTGATTCTTCATGCTTCATGCTGTCTTAACCTCTATGGCACCCTCAACCCCCTTATAATTGGTGTTTAATATTGATTCTTCAAAACAAGACGCCAATTAGGAAAAATGTTTTTTTACTTCTTATTTTACGAACCAATAGTGGAGAAAACTATGTGTCCCTTGGGATTTTGAACAGTGGATGATGCGCGTTCCTTTTTAAATTGAATAATTTGTTACATATAAAACTGACTTTTGAAATAAATTTTTATTGCGGTCGTTTCACAAATTATATTCCGCCTTACGAATGCCAACATATTTATTCCAATGAGTTGAAAGTTGTTAAAGTAATAAAAACATGTTTACATATATTTTACCCTTAAATTGTATCAAAATATCGCTTCTGTAAGATCTCACTTTGTAATAGGTATACAAAAGTAAGTATTTTTTTTGTTAGATCTTACCAGTCAACTGAAGCAAAAGTAAGAATTTTTATATGAGTTAAATTGTACAGTGACGTTGGCTGAGGAAACAGTGAAGAATTTTTACTATTTCTAATAATAAATGACTATAAGGCTATATCCCGTTATTCATCAGTTATTTTCGTACCAAAAAAACAATTGATAGAACATATAACAACAACGACGTATTGAAATAAAATAATAATAGTTTGGGAAATAAAGTACAAAAATGATCTCTACATTCTTTTCGTCCTAGTTTAGTTGTAATATGGATTATAAAACTTCTTTCTTTGCCTAATAGCTTAGATAAAAATCGAGTTTGGTTATGACGACATAAACTTTGTTTCTTCTTTCCCCTGCTACGATTAAAAAACAATATAACAAATAGTTGAAAATAGCACAATATAACATCAGACTACCACTAAAATTGACAAAATACACTTTCTTTGAGAAATTCATATTACAAAAAAGGAGAAATAAAAATGAAACAATAACTGATAAATAATTTTAAAAGTCTGCTCTTTTGAAAAAGTTTAATTTAATATTAATCTTAGAGATGCATTTCTACAAACAATAACAAAAACCAATAAAAGAGCACGGATTACTTTGCATTTTTGGGCAATAATTAATAGCATCGAACCATAAATAGAAATAGATATTTGTTGGTAATATTTAATATTGTTTTTATTCGGGCATTTCTTTGATCAAATAATAATTATTAGTTTCTGATAAAAACCGTACTTAATTCATAGCACTATTCATTTATATGAAATTTTAATATAACTGAAGCATTTTTTAATGCTTTTATATATTCTCCGTTTCCATTATTAGAGTTAACAATTGAGTTGAATGTAACACAATTTTAAAGAAAATACGTCTGCATTCCGCTGGTAAACATTAGTGAGAAATGTTGTAATCTAAGTCGAAGAAATGAATGTGTAAGCCATGCAAAAGGCAGGTCTTAGTAAAGGAAATGATAATATATGAATACATTTTCCGGGGAAACTCTCCCCCATTTTTAATAAATGTGTTTGTAATTTTGTAAAAAGTAAGATTTTATAAAGAATCATAAAAAAATTAACTATATAAAATACCTTTTTCTTTTGAGAACATATTGTTATCGTTTATTACGATACAAAAAGTACATAAAGTTATACATGCCAATTATTTTTCCTGTAAAAGCGCATATGACCCTCCAAAGATATACTTTTAAGTTGTTAGCAAAATATTGTCCATTAATTATATAGATAATCTTTGAAAGTATTTATAACTCTTTTTCTCATCTTACTTCATTGGTATTTTAACTTCGGCTCAGACAGTATCAACTCTTTAAGAGATATATATATATATATATATATATACAAGGTCGGCTGATAAGTCCCGAGACTAACACATAGATGGCGCCAGTGGATTTGTTTTCATATGACTGTCAGCTAGTACCAACCTTCAAAACATACATGCATAAATATAACAGCTGTCTGACAACAAGTTTGTGAGATGTTGCGTTTTAAGGGAAGCTACTTTTGTTATTGTGAAAAAAATGGAAAAAGACGAATTTCGTGTGTTAATAAAACATTATTTTTTGATGGGAAAAAATACCATCGAAACTAAAACTTGGCTTGAAGAATGTTATCCGGACTCTGTTCCATCGAAAGCAGCCATATGTCGATGGTTTGCTGAATTCAAACATGATTGTGTGAGCACGAATGATGGTAAACGCAGTGGATGCCCAAAAGAGGTGGTTACACCAGAAAACATAAAAATAATCCACAAAATGATTTTAAATGACCGTAAAGTGAAGTTGATCCAGATAGCTGAGACTCTGAAGATATCGAAAGAGCGCGTTGGACATATCGTGCATGAATATTTGGACATGCAAAAACTCTGTGCAAAGTGGGTGCCGCGAGAGCTCACAATCGACCAAAAACAACAACGAATTGATGATTCTGAGCAGTGTTTGAAGCTGTTCAATCGTAATCAATCCGAATTTTTGCGTCGATATGTGACAATGGATGAAACATGGCTCCATCACTTCACTCCGAGTCCAATCGACAGTCAGCTGAGTGGACTGCATATGATGAACCGAATCCAAAGCGAGGAAAAACGCAACAGTCAGCTGGGAAGGTTATGGCGTCTGTATTTTGGGATGCACACGGTATAATATTCATTGACTATCTTGAAAAGGGGAAAACAATCAACAGCGATTATTTATAGCCTTGTTGGAGCGTTTGATTGATGAAATTGTTGAAAAACGGCCCCATTTGAAGAAGAAAAAAGTGTTGTTTCACCAAGACAATGCACCGTGTCATAAGTCAATGAAAACAATGGCTAAATTAAATAAATTGGGCTACGAATTGCTTCCCCATCCACCGTACTCTCCCGATCTGGCCCCCAGCGACTATTTCCTGTTTGCAGACCTGAAGAGAATGCTCGCTGGCAAGAAATTTAAGGACAATTTAAGAGACAGATGCCTATTTTTCGGATAAGACGAAAGATTACTATAAAAGTGGAATCGAAAAATTGAAAGATCGCTATAATCGCTGTATTGCCCTCGAAGGCAACTATGTTGAATAATAAAATCGAATTTTGTCAAGAAAATGTTTTCTTCTTAGTTAGTCGACCTGTAATAATATATATATATATATATATTTATATATATGTGTGTATATATATATATAATATTTTTTATCCTCATCTAATATGTATTGTTCTCCTAACCGATGTTAGTGTCTCGTGCAACATTTTCTGAAACTAAAATGTACTCAAGTAGTGTCGACCTGAATGGATAGTGTGATATATTTAACCCAACCAAGCGTATGGATCTACATAAATAATAATGTAGTTCCGTAAATTGTTTGAAAACCATCATTCATTTTATGAGGAGTGACGGACTCCATTAAGAGGGTCCACCTCTCTTTATCATCTAATGTTGTTTGTGTGGATAGGAAAAGATGTCTGAACAGACCATGAAGATGACTTACGAGAGAACAATTTCAATTTTGAATGATTGCTGTCTTTACAGATGCTTTGAAGTCTATCCTCGTCAAATGTTATACTTCCTCCACAGCAAAGAGTCAGTTTGTTGTATATTTCATTCATTGGAAGTTAAATATATGAAGCCGTTATATTACCACAATAAATATTTCAAGACATTTATAATAATATATATTCTTGGACTATTATCTCGATGTAATATGTAGTTTACAGTGTTTTCTATGGAATTGACATGAATATCTTGCATGATTAATTGTTGCTTTAATTATGTTGAAAATAAAAAGAAAAATGTATTAATTGAAAGAACTTTCCTCTGATAACATTTTCAACCTCGACTCAAGATACAGCCTTTAATTTTCCATTTCATTCATAATAGCACAAATCTTACTATTAATCATATATTTGATAAAAATATTTTTCTATTCATCAAACTGTCATTTTTAAAGAAAAGTTTAATTTTATCTTTATATTTTATGTCTTGATAATGATAACAGCATAAAAGTACATATTTTCAAAATGTAATTAGGATCCTAGCAAAATTACATAATTGCGAAATACAGAAATCATAATTATATATATGAAAATTAACTGTTTCGCCTCATTATAGACATAAAGATCAAACATATGTATATCATCCGAATTTCATAATACAACATATAATTGACCTATGGTAACTTAAATGTGAACCAAAACAAACTACACACTTGAAACACCGAAATCGATTTTTATTTATTGAAAAATATGAAAAAATAATACAATCGATTCTATTTCTTCAGTTAAAAATTAATGTGATGGTTACCTAATTACAAATCAAAACATTCATATATGTTAAGAACAAGATATCGTTTTATAAATACTCAAAAATACTGGGGTATCATATTAACATCGAAATCCTTTGTTTTATGAAAGGCTGTCTTGGGCTAATTAATTATTGCGGGTATTTCAGGTCTGAAGTAAAACTTTTAAGGACATTTGCTTTACGTCTTATTCGAAGGAGTTAAATTTCTGATATTGTGTTTAAAAATCATTCTGTTTTGTTTTATATTCGACAGGACATTGAAATGAGGAGTCAATGCTGTTAATTGCGGAGTTTAAAACGTGCTTTGTAATAATGGAACTTAAATTATTCGTATTTGAAAGTACACCTCCTAATATTAAATTCATAGGAGTAAAATGATCACCACGAAAGTGATACAAACAGTTAGTCTCTTCATATTTGGATATTGATTCAACCCATTTTATTGACGAATATTTTAAAAATATATCTGATACTTAAAAGCTGCCGTCTGAATATGAATTATAATCATAGCATTAATAACGCTACATCAAACTTGTATGTCTTAAACTAAGGTTTATTCGGAATCTTCCTCTCTCTCTCTCTCAAGAAGCTAACCCTCATTTGGACGTAAGTTTAAATATATATTATTATATTGCTCACCCATTATATCAAGTATTATAACACAATCATTGATATTACAAAGAAAACCCCAGATAGCATATAAAAAAGTCATAAGCTCAAGGTAATCAAAAAATATGTTCGATAAAGCCCATTATTTTGATGACTTTATTATAGATAAATCCTATTGTGTGTAGATCAATAAAATAGTTTCCCGTCGCTATTTGATCACAGTATGTTAGCAATGGCTTATCTCGTGTGTCTTCTCGGAGCACCCAATTAAATTTAGATAGTTAATGATAATATAAATGCAGAACTCGTACACATCCAAATGTTTATTTATATTTCACATAAAACCTTATGACTGGAGAAATACAATTTATTGTTAGACTTTAAACGCTTATGTGTAAGCTATATGCTACAAGAAATCAGCCAACTTATTATTAGATTTATATGTATCTAAAAGCTGCCAATTACTTACACATAACTAAATCAAAATAATAATAACTTGCCATACAATTAGAGGTAAAAATTATATTTTAACTAATCAATAGCTTTTTGTTATTATTGACAAATAGAATGGGATCAAAGAAGAGATTTCTGAGTTCAAAATTACAAAGATAACAAACGAAAAGCATAGGATTACGTATATCGGTCTTATTTTGAATGTCTCAACGATTTTGATGTTTGTCAAAATAATAAAAAATATGTCAAGTCAATGCGAAAAATAAATCTGGTCTCTTAGAGACCTTTGTGTAAATATTACTTTTTCTTATTTCAATTGTCAAAATATCTCATTTCTTCTCACTATCAAAAGCACATATTATGTAACAATGTTTAGGAATAAAAAGGAGCATGAACATAAAGTTTTATACCAAATTAGTGTTGAGAAATATTTGATAAAAAAAAATAATAAATGGTAAATATCTTAAATTTATAATAAAGCTTAATTAGTGTTGGAATTCTGGTGTCTTGGTTTAGAGTGATCAAAGTAATAATTATTTATTCACAAAGAAATCGAAAAAGTGGTTCCTCGGTATTTGCTTAAAATATATTGCGCTGTTGTTCGGTAGAGCTCCAATTTATGATGCTGAAAGGTAGTATATCACGCTTACTCCCTCCGTGTAGGAGACTATTCTAGCTCATAATAAATTTATGTTTTTAAATTTTCCGTAAATATGAAGTATTCTAGTCTAGGATTTGTTGATTTGGAATCTTACTTAGGAATCTGTAATGCATTATTAAATATATGTGATTTTAAAATTTTAAACTAAAATGTTTAATTATGTTTTTACGCATTAACAACATTTTATATGCATTTACTCATTGTGCTTCTATATTATTTATGGACTGCTGAATAAAAAATGTATAACATAAAAACAAAGTATACAAAATGTCATCGGACAAATAAAATTGGTGAAGGGAAAACAAGTTTTATTCATGTTTTAAAAAGAAAACATAATAATCATATTGCCAGTGTACATAAAAAAAGTTTCAAAGATGTTAGTTTGACAAAAGTTATGTAATCATTGTAGTACTATTAGTCCAGTATTAATTTTTAACTGTGACAAGTTTTTATCATAAAACCAGGAGATTTGTGTAAAGATATATATATATATATATGTATATAAAAATTAAATCTAATATATCTTCATTCTTATAAAATAGGAGCAAAATCGAGTAGCTAATCGGATGTAATTACTTATCAATCTTCCTGGAGAGTTTTCATCACTATTTCATTATCTATGCACATCCAATAAGCGTTTCCTCCTTTATAGTCATATAGTTGTATGCCTGTTTTTGGTACACTTTTTTATGTTAATATGAACTAAATTTATCGTCTTTATCCAATGGCTTCATAGATCGTTATTTTTTTGCATTACTATCTGTAGCCCTGAATATAATTGTACTGTTTCTGGCAACCATCATTCGTTCTAAAATAAGGGCATTGGGAAGAGGGGATGAAGATCAATGAATTTTCTGGACTTGTTTATAAGAGTAAGATTTTGGGTCAGATTTCGAAGGGGGGAAGATAAAGGGACAGAAGATAGAATACATAAGTACACCATAGCAGATGCCTTGCTCTATGTCAAGGGGGTACTGTTAAAATGTACAGAGATAAGAAATGCTCCCTCAAACCCCTTGGCTTATAATAGTAATAATAAAAAGGAGACGCCTTCAAACGGAGTTCTTTAAGAAGAAGAAAAAAAGAGGGTCAGTTTTTTGATAAGCTTTATTTTAATATGTATGGCTAATCACTCTACTATCTTCCTGTATGAGAAGACATCCCTTCGACTAAGGGCAACACTCGAGGACCCTTTTATGGAACGTGATTTGTTAAAAGAAACAGGAGTTTAAATAATAATAAAAAACCCTTTGCATTATGTAGCATCACTCACTTCTATGTGAATATCAACTCAGAGATAAGAATTTGATCCTTAAAAACACAAAATGCCGCTTTTCATGGGCATTGATCCATGTTATTTAAGAATCCTTGAATGGACATAACATATTATTATGATTATTTGATCATATGTCTTATTAATAAAAGTATTTCAAATGCAGTGTAATAAAAAGCTCACATAGTTTGCCCATGTTGCCAAGACAACTGACTTTTAGTTAGGCGTTATGACATATTGAATAACCACAGGCAAGCATTTAAATATATATTTTGATGATGTCAAAATAACGATAGGATTACAGGACGTTTCCCGATCTGTAAAACACGAAATAAGCATGACTTATAAAATATATGTATACCTCTTCTAAAATTGCTGATAAATAACAAAAACCTATTTATATAATTATATTTTAGATTAAATAGAATATCTAATTGAGAGAGAGAGAAAGAGTAAAACATAAATAGAGGAAGTAGCCAAAGACATTAAATATACTCTGACCATCCCATTTTTCTATACACCTGTTCATTGCATTCCCGAATGAACCACATGATATGACATATATATACATATATATATATATATATATATATATATATATATTATATCTATATATATATTCATATATATATATATAATTTCTTTTGTATATTCCTATTAAGAGCGAGCTGTCGATGGTCCACATTACCGGGAAGTAAGTAAATTATCTTTTACAATATAAAACCATATTTAAATAACATTTTGGAAATATGAATTTAATAAAGTAATTACTCATATTCTTAGAATGTATTTTTATTTATTCTTCATCCTAACTGACTATAGTTGAACCCTCAATCTCACTATTAAACGTAAAACCATTGAATTTTACAAACTCAGAACGCTCTTTGTTGTGTTGAGTTTGCTAGAGCCTCCAAAACGACATCCCTAATCTGTGGACAGTTATAATGATGGCGATGATGAACAAATTGGGCTTATAAAGAAGAAGCTTAGCCGTGCCAAGAGTTGATTTCGTTTATAAAAAAACTTTTGCAAGTCTCACATAAATTTTTAAGATGATTTAAACGACCTTGTGCACAAAAAAACTAACTTGTTGAACCATTTTGATTAACGTGTTTCTTTCTTTTTCCTTTTTAAATTGAGACATGCAGCAATGTATTTCAGCCTTGATTGGAGAATAAAAGAGCTTTTCATAATAATAATAATATTTTAAATATTGCATGTCGACAGTTTGCATTATAAAAGAAGCCTGGATTCAATGGGAATCCAACGAAAAAAAAATGAAGGGAGGGAGGGCTGTATGTACCTAAAAATCATGGGCTGCTGCAATATCTACAAATCAATCGTTGGCATCAAAATGCTTCATTAATGATAACGGCCGACCTCAGACATAAGCTTTAATTCCTTATTGTTAAAAAAATAATTTGTGCAATCTTTACTCTTCAATTAAATTATGAAGAAAAAAGGGGTCAATACATTTTTATAACTATTATGTATGGGGTTAATTAGAGAAAAAACGTCCAATAGTCATATGTTTTTTTTTAAATCTAAGAGTAGTTGACAAACTAAAAGTGATGAAGTATATTTATATATATATGCATATATATATATATATATATATATATATATATATATATATATATATCATTTATATAGGTACATATACATATAATATATATATATATATAAATCAGAACTGCGACTACCGAATGTAAATCGATATTCGATACTACCGACGGTAGATTCAAATACCGAACCGATTATACGATATTCGGTAGAAACTACCAAATACCGTACTGATTGACAATCGGTACAGTATATTTGAAAGTATGACTTTGTAGCATTCACATAGAGACTAAAGATATAGAGAGCTTATTCCCTTCAATAGCAGAGAAACATCGTTCAACTGTCGCTTTGCCCAAGCGCTTCCTTGTGTGAAGAACTTGAACTTCGAAAATAAATAAACAACTATAACTTATAGTATTATAGAGCAGATACATAGACATTCAATATAAGCTTATGCTATACATGGATACTAGAGTACCTGAAAGTGCATTTAATATTTTATTTTCATTGGGTTCGCATGAAGGGAGTGATGATTTAGATGGGATTATCACTTTGGAAAAACTGAAGGCATCTTACTTTCTTTTCATAGCTTTATTTTTTTTTATCTGGCCCTGACGGTATTTCCCCTTGTGTGCTAAAACATATTCCAGAAAGAATGCTTGAGTATCTTCGTCTTCTGTTGTACGTTCTGTTCGAATAAATGAAATTTCTATTGTTTGGCGAGAGATGAGAGTAATATTTGTCCCCAAACCTGGAAAGGAATCATATTCTAGTCCAGGATCTTTTCGTTATTTAACTAAAACGTTAGAGCGGCTTCTTCAGTGGCGTCTTCAAGAACAACTACCTCTATATTTATGTTCTCAGCATGCTTTTACAGTTGGTCGATCTACGGATTCAGCACTTGCAGAGGTGTTGACCTTCTTGAAGAGGCTGTCTATAATAAGAAATATGCTCTTGCTGTCCGTATCGACTGCAATGGAGCCTTTGATAATATTTCTTTTTCTGGTGCTTTGACAGGGCTCCAAGCCCAGGGAGTGGACCTCCCTATCTGTGCTTGGTATGATAATATCTGAAAGGGAGAATTGTTAGCACCACTCTTCAAACAATCACCAAAACAGTACGCCCAACCAGAGGGAGTCCACAAGGGGGAGTACTATCCCCTATTGTCTGGAACATCACTATCAATAACCTTTTGGTCAAGTTCAAGGAAACCAATGTAAAAGCAGTTGGCTATGCAGATGACGTTCTCCTCATCGTGGTCGGAGTCGATCTTCAAAGTATGTGGATGCCATGAATAAAGCTCTTCAGACAGTTGGCCAATGGGGGCATGCTAAAGGTCTAACTTTTAACCCCTTGAAAACAGTGGCTACTGTATTCACACGTAAAACAAAGCATGTTCATCACCTTGGCCAAACCTTTATATGGGAGGTCAAATGATACAATACTCCCTGAAATGAAATATCTTGGAGTTACATATAATGGACTCGCAACTTAGATTCTATCTCCATTTGAAAGAGAAATCAATTAAAGCCAAGAAGCTTCTTCATGCTATAAAGGGAATTATTGGACAAACATGGGGTCTTGGTCCACGTCAAACACTGTGGGCATATCTTTGTGTTGTAAAACCTGTCTTGACGTATGGGTCTCTTGTTTGGGCCACAATATAATACAAGGACAACAGACTCTTCTCGACAAAACACAGAGACTTGGATTGATTGGTCTATGCCATCCGATGCGTTCGACACCCACGAGCGGACTAGAAACATTCTTTGGTATCATTCCCCTTTTTCTTGGGGCACAACGTCTTGCAACGATGGCTCGTCTACGTATCGCTGACACCTTCGAAGAGGGGATTTGAAGATGGCGTCATCTCAAACTAAGACCATTCCGTCTAGTTTGGCCCATGATACCATCTTAAAAAAATGATTCCAACCATACAAAAAGATAATATCCATCCAAAGAAAATATGGAAATGCCAAGTTTATGAAAAAGAATTCAAAAATCAAGCGCACATTTTTATAGATGGATCAAAAAGTCACAGAGGTGTTGGTGCTGGATTTGTCGTCACAAAAGGAGAACAAGTCGTGGGGGAAGCATCTTTAACCCTCACTCCTCAAAATAGTGTTTTCCAGGCGGAAATACTGGCAATTAAGGAGGCTCTTTCCTGGCTTAAAGACAATCGGGAAAAGTGGTGCTACAGTGGATTTTGCATTTGGTCGGACTCCAAAGCAGCTATCGGAGCCTTATGATCGGTAGAAACGCGAAGTTCACTTGTAAGAGACACCAAAATTCTATTGGGGTCACTTGCCGTTGAAGTCCCTCTCTCTCTTTGCTGGGTTAAAGGCCATAGTGACGTCACAGGGAATGAAGTGGCAGATATGCTGGCTAAGGCTGGAACTTTAAAACAACAGCCTTCACAGGTTGTTGGTACCCCCTTGACCTTTCTTAGGGAGGAGGTGTCTGTGTATTACGTAGATAAGTGGCAGACACTATGGTCAAGGCTGGAATATTGCCGCCAAAGCCGTGAAATGATGCCAAGAGTTCAGCTGAATAGATGGAAACGTCTCCTGGATTATTCCAAAGAAAAGAATTCTTTGGTGCAATTTTCCTCAGGCCATTCCCTTCTTCTCGTCATTACCACCTAATGCACCCTGAAATCAGCCCGCTGTGTCGTGGGTGCGGACAACAGGACGAGAAACCACTTCATCTTCTGCGCGAATGCCCCAAATTCATGGCTGAGCGGACCCAGCTTTTTGATCATCAACAGCCTTTTCAGGGCCATTCAATATCCAGTCTTTCCAGTTTCTTTACAAGTACTGATATTGGAGGCTGGCTGAAGAATGCACCATCCCTACATTACGTCCAGGGACGGATTGCAGTAGGGACCCAATCGGCCAACTATTGCGAGGGCACCACAAGTTTAAATAATTTTTTACATGTGCCCGTACTGAATATATGTCTATACGTGTGTATAAATGTAATATTATGTGTAGCAATAAATTATAAAAAAAGAGACAGTAAAAAAAAAAATCTATAGCCTTCCATTTCCTACAAAATCAAAGTACATACATAATTTATATAAGATTAGTATGTATTGAATTTCAAATAATCTCTAATTAATTATAAAAATGATGTATTTATTGTCCTTTGTTATAAACTGTCCGATATGAAATGCTAAGAAGAAGAAAAGCAGAGATACATAAATAAATATATCTCTCTTTCAAATCTACCGTATCAATATCGATTGATACTGTAGATATATAATAAAATCTACCGAATACCTATTTCGATCGGTAGAAGGTATGTACCGAATATCGAACCGACGGTAGATTTTTCTACCGAATCCCAGCTCTGCATTATAAAATATAGTCTTATTATGTATTTATATTATTTAAATGAAATTGGAATATGTTTAGTTAACAGAACAAAACCCAAATCATATTCTGCTCTGATAATGAATCTATATTTAACATAGGTATTACTTCAATAGGCTAGTTAATAAATCCTAACGAAAAAAAAATATCATTAGCTATATTTTAATATACATCAAAGTTAGTTAATGCTTCTACATTATCATGAGTCACATTGTAAAGTAATGAGAGATGCAATAAATGTACATTAGTGACACATACAGGTGTGTTATCAGACATATGGTTCTATTAAGGTTTTTTTGAATAATTTACTATTTTAGATTTTTCAGATTTATAAGCAAAAATAAAATATTTCTACTGAAGATTCAAAAGCCATTGATGAATTCACTGATGGTTTTTAATATAGAGAAACATGATAAATACATTAACAGTACAACAAACTAACTCGAAAAAACCCTTTTATTACATGTGCTCAATTTATTTTATCTTGGTGAATCTATTTAACGAAGAAGAAAAGAGTTCCATATGAAGTTTTTTATATACTTTCTATGTTTTATTTTTAACATTTGTGTTTAGAGTTTTAAAATATTTAATAGTTGTGTAATTGATTGTAAAATAATATTAAAAGATAATTTATTTTATATTTTTATAATATTATAATGTTGGTGTTCCTCCCCAGAGC
>CP045891.1:29429729-29444191 GCA_013387185.1 Caligus rogercresseyi
ATGGTCTAAAAGTTTGATAACCTGAGTAAAATGAAATGCTTTGTCGTCACCAATCATTTTTCTTAGATAAAACCAATGCCTTTCATCTGTAGAAATTCAGTAGAAGGACAGAAGTATTTATCAGACAAACCTAAAACCTAATGCCATCAGGTATGTTAGTCACGCTAATGAAGACTAAATCTAAAAAAATATTCATGGAAACTCCTTCATATATAGTAAACACTATGGGTTTTAAAAAGCTTTTTCCCTTAGAGACCTTGGCCTACTATATAAATAGATGACACTCACTATATTATTGGATTGACAAGTATTTTCATAAATGTATATTAAAGATATTTCAAAGGACATACTAGGCTAATATATATATAGATATATATATATATATATATATATATATATTATAATACACTCCTATTACAAGGGGAATTACACCTTTTTATGTTGATGGTTAAGTACTGAAACCATGACTTATAACTTCATGTTCAAATGATTTGAGTTTAAGTAGTCAAGGCTTTGTCCTTCGGCCGAAATTAGGTCTGTTACTACCATACACACACACACGGAAGAAAAAGTAGTATTTATATCATTAAAGAAGAAGTTCTTTTTGATACAGCAAGAGAGCTGTTGTGTAAACTGTGTGTCATTCTGTGCTGCTAAGGAAGCTATTTAAGTGCCTTGGATTGAATGGAACTCTGTGGGAAATAAGAGGAAGTGAAGGATCACTTATGTAAGCTCATTGAAGATTTATAAAAAGGGGTTTTGAGTATTTTTGAATGTTTTTTACAGAATACCAATTGTAGGTCCAAGTTATATTTATGTACTACAATTATACTTTAATATATTTCTGACAATGTTATAAAATAGACTTTATTGTGTTTTTATATACATTAGTCATATTTAGTTTTTTTATCTTTAGATGTTTCAAAGAAATATTGTAAATTGATAGCTTTAATCTGATATATGTATATTTTATAGTATGCATTCTACCCAAGAGAGAAAAAATATGTTTTTATTATGTTTTTAATACGCGTTTCCTCTGGTTTATATATTTATCTTATTTACATAATAAACAACATGAGAGAAAAAATAGGTATGAAAGAAATAAGGATACTATTGAAATAATTGTATGATCAAGTTTATTCAATATAAAGTTATGAAAGTTGGTATTAATAAGTAATTAAATATTTATATTTAATCAGGTAAGTATATAAATAAAATAAATTATTATACTTTTACACTTGTGACATCGATGCCCTATGGTGTTGTAATTGCTCTTTAACTTTAGTTTTTATTCAATTGTATTGTTTGTACAAGGTTTGCTTAGGTTATATAAAAACAAAGGAGAAAAACCTATAGATTAAATAAACTAATTAATAATACAATAATCGAAACAGTTTTATATACTTATCATACATGTTAGTTTATTTATACATTTTTGAGAGTGTCGATTATTAAATTAAAAGTCATTGCTCATGTAAGACTCTTGTAGTGTTTATGTCATTTTTATCGAAATCAAATTATTTCTAAGGAACAATAATTAATTCATATATAAATTTTTCATAACGCATGATGAAAGGATTTTTTTTTACGGTTATAATTTTTTTTATTCGGCTATCAAATATTATAAGACAGTGTAAAAAATAACTACACTAAAATACAGACAACTATAAATAAAATAATACTCTTGACAGTTGCGTTAAAATAAATAACATGAATGAACATTATAAATAACATGAATGAATTTTTTTTTGCTAAAATTTGCTTATGTAATTTCTTAGATAGCTACGACATATTCAATATTAGAAAATCAGAAAAGTATATAGGCTAGACCATTAAAATTTAATATCTTTTGGTTCATTAAAAGTTGAGTTCTCGAGTTCAAAAGTTATTACTTTCTAAAATTACTTTGGGGCCCTGTAATTTACTAATACAAACTATTTTTTTGTTTGTATTTCTTAAGAAAAGTATATTAAATAATGCATCAATCTGCATTTTTTTTTTGCTGAAAATAATTTTTAACTTGTTTGTGTCAGAGGGTCAAAGTCAATGTTTTTAATTCCGATGAGTTTCATCCTTGTTTAGCATACGATGAATGCATTTGCAACCTAATGGATTAATGATCTTTTTTAATTAATTAATATGACCTATATTTTGTGTTTCTTTGAAAGATAAGAAGATTGTTATATCAAGGATTTTTCTCTGTACAACCACATAAATATTTACTCTTTCTTCATGGCAATTTCCCTAATTAAGTAAGCAACTCTTATCAAGCCGAGCTCATCTCCACGTCTTGGGATATAAATTGTAATAGGATGTGAAAATCTGTTTACGATGAGATTTTTTGTGAAGTTCGTTTCGAGAAGTTGTATATGTAGTTGCTTGACATTCATTCTTTTTCATAAAAAATAGGAAGCCGTTAAACAGAACGATGAAGGCTACACAACAACTGCAAGCTCTACGTATGTTGTCTCAAAGTTGTATTCTGAAGTAATTGTAAAAAAGTACTACTATATTTTGTAGAAAGTTTAATTAACGAAAATATTCATCAAACAAATATGCTCTTCATTTATTTTTAGTCCCGTAGACTATCTCTACTTCTACTGATACAACTATAATCCGAATTTTGTGTCGATATGTGACAATGGATGAAACATGGCTCCATCACTTAACTCCCGAGTCCAATCGACAGTCAGCTGAGTGAACTGCATATGATGAACCGAATCCAAAGCGAGGAAAAAACGCAACAGTCAGCTGGGAAGGTTATCGCGTCTTTATTTTGGGATGCCCACGGTATAATATTCATTGACTATCTTGAAAAGGGGAAAACAATCAACAGCGATTATTATATAGCCTTTTTGGAGCGTTTGAATGAGGAAATTGTTGAAAAACGGCCCCATTTGAAAAAGAAAATAGTGTTGTTTCACCAAGACAATGCACCGTGTCACAAGTCAATGAAAACAATGGCTAAATTAAATAAATTGGGATACGAATTGCTTCCCCATCCACCGTACTCTCCAGATCTGGCCTCCAGCGACTATTTCCTGTTAAGGACAATGATGGAGTAATCGCCGAGACAGAAGCCTATTTTTCGGATAAAACGAAAGATTACTATAAAAGTGGAATCGAAAAATTGAATCGCTATAATCGCTGTATCGCCCTCGAAGGCAACTATGTTGAATAATAAGATCAAATTTTGTCAAGAAAATGTTTTCTTCTTAGTTAGTCTCGGGACTTATCAGCCGACCTGTATATATATATATATATATATATATATATATATATATATATATATATATATATATATATATCCTATAGGCATCCTGGCATCTCACACTAGCCGAAGTGCTAGGATGTTTTTGGGAAAATATAGACGATTTCACACTAACAACTGATTCATATTCATTCAAATATATTAGTCTATAATTATCGATAAACATATATTTGTGGTGGCATCTCCAAGATCCAAATTTTTGAGGAACTTTATTTAAAGTTTTTTGTATACAGATACTTAGAAAATTATTATACATATATAATAAAGTATTCAAAATAATTTAATGATGTAAGCTAAAAAGCTATGTCAACATGCCCCACAGGAGAGCATTTGTGGGATGACACGAAAGGTCAACGTCAGGATTGAAAAAATTAGTCCAGTAATAATCCATTCATTTATCATAACCAAGCATACTAAATAAAATAACATAAAAAATTATTATAATATAATGTTTAGGCAAGATTCCTTTCTCTGCATGCTCTTGAACACTTAAAAAAGTGTCTTTTGAGCATACCGTACCGATCCTTGCACTCCGATGACGAATTCCTTTCCTCCAAGATGAGTGTCACGGCATTCACTTCCTCAAAAGGTGCCAATGAAGTCCTTTTTTGGGGTCTCAAATGCATAATAGAGAACCGTTAGGGTCAATCAATCACCCCTCCACCCCAAACTCTAGATTATGTAGCTGCAAATTGACTCCTCATCTCACGAATCTTTTTATGCTCCCTTGGCTATCAAGGAAAGTTCCTACATACATTACAAATGATAGCTAAGGTTTTAGAAATATGTGACACTAATACACACACATATACATAGTGCATATCTATTATTTTCTCTCAATTTAATTGAATATGATTATATAAACCGTTATGAGTTTTTTTAATCCACAGTCCATAAAGTAATATACAAGCACAAAAAAAGTAAATATATATAAATGATATTAATGCTTAAAAATTATGTTAAAGCTAAAAAAGATGGAATACGTTTTTTTGAAATAACTTAACCCTTTCTGGACAGTTATAGCTTCTCTTATACACACAAATATGCACAAAAATGTGATTGACTCTATTGGACAACTCTCTTATGCACAAAAAGAGCAACAACGACAGATTTGATTTGTTTTTCTCCTATTCTTTTTGCACCTTTTAAGATTTTTTGATAGATAAAACTAGGAACAAAATGGCTTTGATGAAGACAGTCACAGGGAGAAGAGGACTTAAAATGTCAGAAGGTATCATCTCTCATCAAGAGAATATATATTTAAAAAAAATTAGCATAGACCTGGTGCACTGTGACTCCTGACAGCCCGTCAAACCCCAAAGGGGGCCTTCATGGATATATGAGCATATTTATGAAGGAAAAACTTAGGGTTCCTTATATGTAATTCTATTATTGTTATTATTATTATTTATAACTATTAAAATTCTAAAGAATAAAGACAGGGAAAAGGAATTCCGAGATTGAATCTTTTTCTTCTATTAATATTTCCATTCTAAGGTAATTGGAACGCTTTTCTCCTTACCTTTTGAATATATGTACCTATGCGTATGCGACTAACTTAAAAGAAGTTGGAGTGGGGAGTGTAAAAATATATATATTGACTCATCTTTAGATTCTGATGCTTAAAAGCTGTGTTAAGTGATGGAAGAAATGTCAGAGGGAATGCAAAGTAGATAATATTTAAAGAAGTGTGTCATTATATTTATATATGATGCATTATCGTTGTTGTCTGCAGGAATGTTCTTGGAGACGACGGACTAGGAATAAATATCTCCAGAAGAAATGGTTTGAAATAAATGGATCCGCAATTATCAGAGTTAAAATAATAGCCTAAATATTGTTAAACTATTTCGCCAAAAATTATTTTCAATACTCAATTTACAGAAATTGCTACAGCTTAAAAATGTTGGAACTTTTCATTCAAATACTTGCCCACCATGTATTTTTATATTCACAAATGCATCCCAAATCGTAAAATTGTATTAAGTAGATAAAGGGGTAGATCTAGACATTGAGATAAAATATAACATAATCAATACAGTTCAGATCTACATACCAACAAATAAAGGGAATGAAATTAATTAAGGGTTAAAAGTTTGAAACGGATTAAGTGAATGGGCATATATGGAAATGAATATAAAATGGATATCGTCTACTTCCACTGACTACTGGAGTTTGGCGTCGAAATAAAGAAATACTCCCGTCCCTTGCCTCTTTCCACCAGAAGACGATATCAACCAATACAAAAACATTTATGAATTGGTAATGATATTATTATTTTTTCATAATTAAGTTTAATATCAAAGGATTATTCTTTAGTCCTTCGTGTTAAAATTTATGTATCGTTCAGCTTCTATGAAGAACACAAAAATACTATAATATTCATTCAAATACCTTCACGTACTTCCTTAGGTTTTTTAAAATTTCCTTTGTTTAAACATATTTAAAAATTGAACTGTTGAATAAAATGTGAATAAAAATCTAAATTTTAAATTACAATTAAATAGAAAATTGATTGAAATATCAAAAATTAAGTAGTCCTTGATAAATAAATCTTTTTGAAACAACTATACAGGTAAGCATTTTATACTTTTAATTTTTGTGGAGTATAAAATATAAAATTAGTAGCAATATCTCTTATTACTGTGATAGGTTTAATACTCAGATTTTCTTTTTCCTTTTTATTGGATGCACAAAGAATCGCAGAATTTGGAAATCATAGAAAAAAAGTATTTAAAGACTTAAATTTGAGTTGTATTTGAGAGGGGAATAACAGAGGGGAAACGGCAAATGACATATATATTGGTCCTTGTTGTACAACTCTGAATTTGTTATAAGTTATATTTATTTTTTCTAGGTATGGAAACCACTAAGAATTGCTCCATTTTTTTCATATTGACGATATATATTTGACATGCATAGGGTTATTGAATATAAAAACTACTAACTTTAAAAAATATATTTATTTGTTTAATACAAAAAATGGTCTTATGGATATATCAAAAAATATATAACCAAATAAGTATTTATGAAATCAAAAACCGTAATATATTTATTTTAATTTTGAATTTAACTCTAAATATGAAACACGAGTACGGAAAGAGTAGTAACGGTAATTTGGCATACTAAATTCAAAATCCTAAACATATCTAAAATAAAGAAATATTGAGAGCTGTTAAATTTTTCAAAGTTATTTTTATCGACGACGTTTATTGTGCTTAGATTAACTTATATAAAAATATTATGTTCCTATACATATAATCAATAATTGTAGAGATTTAGGTTTGATGGTATGATAAAAAAATGAAAAATTACATTATTTTGAATCTTTCAATTGATTTAAATCAATTGATACTTTTTATGTAGAAGCATATCATCAAAACATAAATATTTCCAATATTAACAACTATTATATCTTAGTTCGTTGGACTTTATTTCCGTTTGCCAATATATATAATTTACAGAGAAAAAGATAAAAAACATAAACAAAAAAAATAAAAGAATAGAGTAAAAATAATAATATATATATAAAAGAAATAAAAACAGGCAATGAGAACGACCACGCAAAAGGCGTATTTGTGCTACTACGAAATATTATAAGAATTTTACTGTGTACATTAATTAATTGCAATTATTTTTTCATTTTGACCATTTCATTAGCTTAAAATTCGATTATTATCGGCTTTTGAGTTGCAGTTGAGTTTTTCCACTTGCTGAAATGAGCAGAAAAGGCCATGTCCGGTGAAGGCTTGGACTAGCAACCGCAAAAAGAATATTAATGTTCCTATACATTTAATCAATAATTGTAAAGATTTATGTTTTATGATATGTTACAATAAAATGAAATAGTACATTATTTTGAAGCCATCAATTGATTTAGATATTCATAGGGTAATACTTTTTATGTAGAAACATATCATCAAAAATATATATTTTCCAAAGATATAACAACTATTTATATCATTTAGTAAGACATTTAGATGATGAGTATCTTATAGGCAACAAAGCTTTAAGATTATTGTTCGAGCGATTTCATTTTATTACTGGTGCACTTCGCTTCATCCTTCATAGAATTTAATCTCACATATGTATTTACTTTAATCGAACTACTTAATTAGGTCACATCTACTTATTATCAGATTAAACTCACTTGTTTAAAAAACCTTTTCCATATTTTAAGAAGAAAGAAAAAATACTCATTCTTAGATTATTTAAACTTTTTATCATTCTTTCTTTTTAAAGTCACCTTCCCTTTTCCTCAGTAACTTAAATTTTGAATCGATTAAAACAAACCTATTTTCTTACATTTACATACATATTTTGCTCTTTTTAATCCTCTTTTGAAACTATGTAACAAATGAAAAATAGAATCGTCTCCCTTATGTTATAAAGGAAATTATATACTTTTATATAAAAAACAAATAAAGGAAAATAAAACAGTTGAAAGTATAAATGGATATGTGAGTAAAAAGTATAAAAAAAGTTTTTCTATAAAACTGTAAATAAAATTAAATGGATTGTAACTATTTATGTTTTAGATGTAGAGTCGGACTTCTTGAAGAAACATTATGTAGAAATACTGGAAGTAGCCATCCCCATCATTTTGACTAGAAAACATATTTTTTAGATGAAAATGTATATTTCTAGAGTAAATAATAGGGGATAAAAGTATCGGTATAAGTTTCAAGATGGAGTGTTCACCAGTTAGAGATCGTAAGGAAAGAACCATGGATGGTCAAAATATCTTGGTGTCCTTAATCATTTAGGAGCATTGCATTGCTAATTTGTTAAATAACATGCGAAATATACTTCCTACACATATAAAAAATACAACGAAAAGGCCTGAAAAAAGTTGATTAATTTAGTACGCTTTTCAATCCTATTTATTATAAATATCAATAAGTGTTGGGTTTGTATAATAAGAACTTATTTATTTTTTTTTTTTTTTTAAGAGACTTTATTGATTTAGAGATATTACATATAAAAATATATATAAATAAACATTTTAGTTTAAAATTAAATCTCTAATCTAAAATCTAGCTGCACTATATACAAAAATCAATAATTAAAAACATTAAGGAAACAATATTGTAATCAAACATAAAATATAATAAACAAAGGTGCAAATAATAAATAAAATGCTAAAGATTGAATATATTATTTTGTTTGTCTTTTAACAAATTTTCTGTATTGCCTCATAATCCGTTGCAGAAATTGGAGATGTCCAGCGGAGCAAGACGGATAATATCTTACCAGATCCCCCACATATTTCCACGGAATGGTATTGATTGTAGGGATCTTCACACTAAAGGCCAGGTATCGCGCTGCCGTCGAGATCATGATGGCCCGAATGTCTCCAATAACAATTACTCTGTCAAGAGTTAATTTCTCCGCCAAATAGCTGCGAATACTCGATAAAATAGCTCCATAGCTCGTGTTTTCGCAGGAGCCTTTATGGGATTCGAACTTAGTCCGAATAGAATTATGGCCGTGACAATTCTTTTTTCCACTCCTTTAACGTTGACCCTGACAAATTCCCTTATGAAGAGGAGTGCAGGACAGTTGGCAAACGCATGGACCACTGAATTAAATAGTTGTCCACAGTCTTTACATGGCTTATTAAAAATAAACATTTAGTAGAAATTTGAAGTTGGGAGGTAAATCTTTTTTCATCTATCGTTTTGGAGATAGAACTCATAATTCGTTTCTTCCACGACGCTTGGAGGCCTAGCTCTCTTATATATATATCGCACAATTTCTCGGCTTCCTCTTTTGTGTTTTGTGAAAAGGACATCCTTAAGTGCCAAGGTATCGGTGGAAGATGATTCCTTGCTGCTCTATTTAATGGAAAGAAGAATTTTCCACACTTAAACAGAGGCTCCCTGTCTAAATCGTGAACAGACAAAATTTCTTCTGATAAAGCCTTCCATTCTAGTTCTTTTGGCCCTGGGAGGTTTTTGAAATAAAACGGCTTGTTAATGTTTTGTCGAACTATGTCAATGGTAAATGAGGATGAAAAAAGCGGCGTGCCTTTCCAAATTATTCTTTGAATGGATGCTATTATAGAGGAAAATTCCATTAATTTTTCGTTCGTAGCATCCGTCCCAAACATGAGTAAAAAGTATGCTGAACTTGAAGAAAACACAGCTCGCCACTCCTGGTTCGGATTAACGGATAAATCCACAACCACTTTCTGAAAGATTTTAGGAATTATTTTATAAAGCAGTGATAGCCCTCCTCCGATATGAGACCTCGGTCTCTTCAAAGAGGGCAGATAACTCTTATGAAACAGCTCATTTAGCCATGAGCTTTCTTGAGAGATTGCTTTTTCTGCAAGCCACGGAAGAGATGATGCTTTGTACAGGACATAAGGAACAATGGAATAGTTGTATAAGTCAATTCTTTTTTGAGACTGAATTTTCTCCAACGTTGAATGTTGTGTACCACATGTTTTTGCATATTCAACCAATTGCATTCCGAAGCTCCCTGGGAAGTCCAAGAAATTCCTAGAATTTCCACTTTTCCCTCTACTGAGCATCCTGCAATTACTTTATTTTGTCCTGGATTCCAGACACCAATGGGAAGAATCACCGTTTTTTTGTTGTTTATTCTCAGACCAGACCTCTTTTCATATTCTTAATGAAGTTGAGTATAACTTCAATCCGCTTGACCAGCTGTTTTTCTGATTTTGCCTCTAACATAAGTGTAACGTCGTCGGCGTACAAATCTATAATATGTTTTTTGGGTCCAAAATCTACTCCAAAACCTCTATACTTCTTAGAGATATTGTTGCTAAGATCAATAGTGCTCCCAACAAATAAAAGAGGTGACATAGGGCATCCTTGACGGCAACTCCTTTTTAAAATAATAGGGTGACTTTCTAAACTCCCATAGATATAGTTGATGAGCCGTTATAAAGAAGAGCTCTTATTGGATTAAAATATTCTTTAGGTAAAACTTTTTTATGCTTCTAAAAATATGACCGTGCTTAATGGTATCAAAAGCTTTTTTGAAATCTACAGCTATGATAGCTCCGTAAGTCTTTTTCTTATTGAGCAACTCCATAGCGGTTTCAATATTTCGAGAAATATCATAAATTTTTCTCCCTTCAGAAATCCTTTCTGTTCCACTCCCAGTTTTGCGTTTAAAATAGGTTCCACTTTGGTTGCTAGCACTCCAGCTAAAATTCTATAACTTTCGTTCAATACGGTTATAGGACGCCAATTATTTAAATCCGTTGCTGCACCCTTCTTAGGGATTAAAGTGATTCGTCCCTTAGTAATCGATTTAGGAGTTTGCCCTGGGTTTCCATGGACTTCCCTAATTCTACCAGGTATGGGGCAATCTCGTCTATACACTTTTTTAAAAACCAAACCACCAATACCATCCGGTCCTGTAGCCTTTTCCGTCCTTAAAATGTTTTCTTATGTATTGCGAAATTGCATATTTGGTAAAATAATATGTTTCCCGCTTTTGGCTTTGGAAAGTGTGCTCTTTCCCCGCCAACTAATCCTTGAAATCGCTGATGAAAGAGCTTTAGAATCGCACGAGAGTCTGTATGGCTTTTCCTTGAATGAATTTTTTTTACGGATGCTGAATAATTTTTGGTGAATAAATTTTTCAATCTCTTGGATGCGTCATTTTCTCTCTCAATCCTGCGCTTAAAATCTGATTTGGCTATTTCAGCTATGCGAAATAGATTCGTAGCGTCGCCGCAATGGATCGAGTAAAAAGTGGTGCGTGATTTAAAATGTCGTCCAGATTTGTTTGAAATGCGGCTTCCTTTTTTCTTTTTTGCGACTATAGAGCAAAGTTTAGACTTATTTGAAAAGTTTTTCAATAGTTTAGGACTAAGTTTAAACCCTGAGAAAACTGAAATCATTAGTCAATACCATCCATTAATTGGAAATCGTGGCCCCATTTTAATTCTGTCAGTACTATAAAGTTATTAGATCATGGATCGAGGACCAAACAATGTGGAAAAAAACTTGGAGGAAATCATCGCACGGATAAAAAGTGGTATACTTATTTTTCGTCACTTGGCATTACTTTTGGAACCAGATTAGGGCTTGGAATACTACTACATAATTCAACAGTGATTCACATTTTACGTGTAACTCCTTTTGACGAAACTATTGCCACTCAAGTAAATTGCATAGAAACATCTTTTCTAAAGCTACAGAAGAAGAAAAACCTCTCTAAAAGACGTCTACACAATCTCTTAATTATGGCGGCCTCTCGGTCATAGACTTTCCTCTCCTTTGGAAAGCACTAAACTCCTATTGGATTAGGTACTATGGACAGAGGAGCATTACTGGGATGAACACTTGTCCGCTTATTACAAATAAATTACGCAAAGGATCCCAGACTCAGGTTAAATAAAGTCTTAAAACATATTTCAAGTTACTCGGGAAGGATGCTAAAAATATCTGCTGGGATCAAAGCGTAGTTTGCTCTATAGAGAAATCTCTAAGATGGGAATTTCCCACTAGAGATACCATAAGCGATTTAGAAATTAAAACTCACGGAATAGATTTTGCAGGTGAGACAGAAAGCTCCACTTTTTTACTCAATAAAATGGTTTTTCTACGTTTCAAGAAAGCGTTGGCGATTATGTTCCGTGCACAAGACCTATAATTCTATCGTTTAAGTTTATTCCTAATGGACGTTTCTAGTGTCCGTAAGTTTGCATCTCGCCGACCATGGAACTTTTAGCGAGAATACTTAAAGAGAAGAAAACTTAACCTCCCGTCATAAAAAGCATCGAGGCAATAAAAAACAATTTGCTCTCTCCTCCGAAAAATGGTTAAAATACCGAATCCTCACAGGAACACTCCGAATTAACTGCAAAGTTCTTTTCTGGTGAAAAGAAAAAAAAAAAAGGTGGTTTTTGCAAGGTGAAAGATGAAACCAGCGAGCATTTTCTTTTCGGATGTGAGAAACTTGCTCCGTGTCTACTGCTACCGGCGAGATTTTAAGCGAGAATTTTGGCTTCTACCATTTGAAGAGAGACGATTTATTGCCTTTTACCATGGAAAAGAACAACATATCAAACGCGGTGATCACAAAGACACATCACTTGCTCTACGCGAAAAGATCTTGCTTTAGACAGTGATATCAGCGGCTTTTACCTACGTCAAACTTCATTTAAAGACTTAAATTTTCTAAAGAATAATATTAAATCATGTTTAAAAAAATAATAATTTTATAAAACTGTAACGTTGTGTTAGTTTTTTCCTGCATTGTTTCTTTTTATCTCTTATTGATTTGTTGTCTTTTATGTGTCTGCTTGTTACTCTACATCTTATATAGATTTGTTTTTAGTCTTTTTTGTAGGTATTGGTGCTACCTTACGTATATTTTGTAGGGTAGTTGTTTTTTGTTGATAACATGTCAATAATTAAATATTTACTTCTTGGAGAATAAAGGATCGCCAGTGGCCAAAAAAAAAAAAATATAGAGCAAAGCTTAGATTTAAATACGTTTGATAAATATATGCCAATTTTGTCGTTTTAAAAGAACTATAAAAGGTTGCTAAAAAGAGTGTCGTAGCTTTTTGATAAAATTTTCATCAAGTCCCATCATTTTGGAACATTTACAACGGGTTTTAGGTTTGTCAGGATAAAATTAACACTGCAATTATTTTGTGTCAGAAGAAGGATGAGGCCGATAGCATGCTTTACTAGTTATAGCTCGAATAGAAGAAGAAGCTAGTGCAAGGTCGATCCGTGAAGACTGTTCCCACATCTCCACGATACCTTGTCTTCCGGCTAAAGATTCCAACTAGATCGTGTAAGTCCATAAAGCCACTATTAGCTTCGCAACATTTTCAGGTTGGGATAGAGGGAATTTGATCTATAAAGATCCACATTCATATCACCAATTATTAACAAAGGATACAAGTCATTTTTACAGACATTTATGATGGCTTGGAAAAGAAAGAATGGGAAACATTTTCATTTGGTCCATAGGTGCTTAAAAAAAATCCACCTTTTGTAGTTTGGTTACAAAAATTTATGCCAGTCTCCTTTATTAACAGCTCGCAGGAGAGCTTAGGAAACTCAATGGTCTTCGATACCAAAGAAAGTACGCCTCGATGTGTGCCATTACCAGTGTGAAAAAATGATTATATTTCTTGGTAGGCAAAAGGACAGTCAATCGAACATCTAGAGGAAGTCAACTTTTCACGTCCGCAAGCATTATATTGCTGTCTTTGATAAGGAGATTCTTCATTAATCCGTGACGAGACTTTTGATCTCTTCCACCCTTACATTAGTGAAATTAATTTTACTAATTCCCATGTTGATCTCCTGGTGTCTAGAGATAGGTTGATCAAAATAAGAAACTGATTATGGTTTGCCTTGTGAAGCCATTTAATTATAATGAGGATTTGATAATTATTATTTTTTTCTAACTTTGTTAGCAGTCTGATCTTTCTGTGGAGATAGACGGTACAGGGAGAAGTTCTCTTCGATATGGAGCCAGAACTTGTCCTTGATTGCAATATTAAATCAGGGTTTAAATGTGATTTTTTTTGATGGGAGGTTTCTATTATTCCTTCATTTAAAGGGATGTGTTGCCGTTAGAGCTTCGTTATTTAAGAGTGAAGCGCTTGTTTCATTTATATTATTAATAACAAAGGCGTTTTCATCCTCCTGTGGAGTCTTGTCAGAACTAGAAATATTTCTGCAGGACCTGCCAAAGATTCCTCACGTCCAGACTCAATTGCAAAATTTTCTTCAAGTACAACACATGATGTTGCAGAGCCATGTGGCTCTTCTGAAACTTCTTCACCGCCGTACCAATCATCCCTGTATCATTTCGAGATCTTATCACCCGCCTCCTCAAAATTGTTTGAACACCGTTGTCCTAGAAGATTCCTGCTGTTGAGGTATATTTTCTAATCCCCTGATTCAGTTGAACGACTCTCCGCAAGCATACGTTGCAATACTTTAGAGTATTCTCCTATTTTTAATCTGGGATTGTTGCCGTTTTGTTTAAAATGACCACCCCAAACAGTTAAGACACTGCGGTTTAGCCCCTTTAAACTTTAGTCTGATGAGACAACTATGTATGGGCATTACTTGGGGTATTGTTGCAGGGTTTGCAATACTTCTATAATGTACATCTCAGTCTCTCCAACATCCAATATTCTTATACTTTTTTTCCGCTGCCTCGTCAAATGGGTTTT